>FIZU01001038.1:0-27153 GCA_900064475.1 Pseudococcus longispinus
ACCAGTGGTACCAGTGTCGAAAAACCCTGTGGTAGTACCATTGGTGGTTTCATTGGTATTTACCACTGGTATTTTTTCGCGTGGGATGTTTTCAAAAGAAATTTCTCCTTCAAGAAGAGATGAAATTTTATAAAATTAGACTATGCGTATGGAATTTTTAAAATATTCCACAGATCGACTGTGGAGCCTTTTTTTTAAAACGATGTTTCGTAGATGAATAATATTCAAATGATTTGCTCAAAATAGGGCGTCACAGCGACCTAGTCATAACGTATTCATAAAAAACATATCAAAAAATGAAATGAATTTAATCATCTTCGTGAAACTTCTTTGACAGAAAATGGTCTTTTATGCTTATACTCACTCACTTTCAAAAGTACATCCTTAAATCGTGTACCTATTTTTATTTGTTTTGTTTTTATTATTGAAATATCGAGCATTGAGCACCAATAAAGAAACGCATATTCAGTAATTTATTTTATTGTCGCTGAAAATCTGACATTTCAATACTAACCCGTTGAATATTAAATAGATTAGGAGGTATATTATAATGATTTATGATATTTCATGATTTTATATTGAAATGTGGTGAAGTCATACAAGTAAATTTTTAGATATTTCCCTCTATCTTCCAAATGCACCTCCAAGTCAGTGAAATTTATCGAGCGTTGGTGTTATTGCACTCAAGAGGACGCATTATTTTCGACAAAACATATATCTCTTGCAGCATTGTACCTACACGAGTTTAGTATCTTAGTCTGATATACGCAGACTATGCACTTGCGTGCTGTGATGATAAAATTTAGGGATGAAAAATTTTAATCCAAACCAAGTATAATTTTACATCAGTACCACACACAGTTCGGGGTTTTATGCGTAATATAGCCAGTTAATCGTGAAGTTAAAACGGTGGATTTAATTTATTTCGATTTCATTATTTGTTTTTACTTATACCCATATCTGTGTTTTTTTTTTCAAATTTGGCAATTTGAAATGGCTGCGAAAAAAACATTTTGCTATTTGACAGCCCGTTTGGGTACCTTATTTTCCCTGTATTTATTATTGGTAAGTAAGTAGGAACATTAGACACTTTTAATTGAGTTGATGATGATGGCAGCGCAATATGAGATGATATCATCTACTAGGTAACTATACAAAATTGTATTTTTTCGAATAGGGTAACACCCTGTGGTCAATGTTTTCCATATTCGCCGATTTGGGATATCCTATGTATAAGCAGTTTTTGAGTAAATCATTCTTCAATTTGTACTCAACTCGTTATTTCGTTAAACTGATGATATCACAATAATGAAATGTTCTCTTCTGCTTATGTGAATAATTCTTACTATTATTACCCTGCTATATTCATCGCGTTGTCAGGAAGCTTGATTTTTTTGGTCAATATCGTATTTATTACCAGTGTAAGTAGAAACCTATGTTTGATTTGCGCTCGTCGAAATAATTATGGATTTTCGTCGTTTCTAAATTGGGGTTTTTTAAAAACATTGATATGTATATTTTCAGAAAAAGTCTTCTGTGGCTCTGTTAATCTTGGCTATTGCATTTTCGCTTTTGCATGCGATGTACGGGTCATTTTCTACGTTCAAATGCACTATTAATGGTGCATTTAGTGATTTGTTAAACGTATTGGTTGGATTTCGAGACGGAGAATTGACTCCGTATTTTCAAAATGCAAATCCAATTGTGAAGAAGCAGACTGTTCTGAAAATTGTTTGCGTTTCAATGGTGATAGACGTGTGTAAGTAGGTTTCAATACACGTAGATCAGTTATAATGATGTAAAAATTCTTCTATATATCAACCGCAAATTCTCAAGTCTGTCCTCCCATTGATTTGACCATTTTCACGATATTTTGAATCATTTTTATAGAAATCTCAAAAATTTTAACAGCATTTTCGACGATTTTAATGATATTTTGACACTTTACAATATTTTTACCAATTTTTGTGAAAATTTTGTCAATTTTAAAAGCATTTTCGGTGATTTTTATGAAAATTTCAACAATATTCACAATTTTTGTCATTAATTTGAAATTTGTTGACCACTTCTATGATATTTTCCCTATTTTTATAACAATTTCAATAATTTTTACAAGATTTTCAACAATTTCTGTGATTTTTTGCCCATTGTTATCATAATTTCGATAATTTTTGTGGAAAATTTAAATGTTCTTACAAAATTTGAACTACTTCTTCAACATTGTTAATAATTTTTATTGAATGGGAGTAAAATCAAATGTTTGAGAATTTTTTTGCAGTGCAGTATAGTCAAAAAGCTCCCTAAAAAATAATTAATAAGTAATGAATTTTCTGCTACCCATGCAATTTTCTACTATTATCATTTTGGTAAAAATGCTCTAGCGAATTAAATCTTGCGTTTGGGTTCGAAAATAGAAATCACTTCGTTGATACGAGAGTTCTGAGTTTTCCAATGTTGACTACATTCAAAAATGTATGAATTTCTATTGCAGATTTCACTATTTACGCGGTATTGGTGTTCATCGTCTATATCATCGAGTTGAAAAGAAAGGGGATAACGAAGCTAGTTTTTTCAAACCTTTCATTTACAATTTGTAATTTACAGATGTTTAATATTCTATCGAATCTCTTTCGTATTATACTTTGGCTTTTCATTACCTCGTTCAGTCCAATGAGCAGCCGACACATGTATTTGGTGCCGATGGTTTAAATTTTGCATCTCCCCAAATTAAGTTTCATTTTTGTTTTGGTTCATAGAATAGGTACCTACTTCTATTTTTCACCGGGTTTTGTTCTCATCTTTTTCTTTATGCGCATTACAATAAATATGCTAAATATGTAAATACTAGTAGGTAGTAAAAAGATTGCCATTAATTTATGACATTTTAAGTGTTCTATGGATACTTGTCAAAATATTGAAGAATTCATAGAATGGTATTTTACTATTTTCTCATCTTTCTTTCTATTATAGCCAGCTAATCGTGAAGTTGAAACGATAAATAATATATTTGAGTACTTACCACTCGCTTCTACGAAACACGTGTCCATTATTTGGCTACAGTTACTTACTCTCTCGTGTAGCTTTGTAAAATAGCTTTGGTTCAAGAAAATTACATACAAATCGTACCCGTTAACCATTCCATAGGCAGTTACTCTGAACTTCAAACATAGAAGAACATCGCACGCGACCACGAAAATTTTGTAAAAGGGCACATACGAGTAAATCAATTTGGAACGTTTTGAAAACATCGGAGAAACTTGACCTTCGAGAAACCATCTCTGCGCGTCACATTTCCTGCAACAGAGTTCATTTGATTTGTACCTATTCAGTGTCGACCACCTCGAATATGCGCAAACTATGCACTTGCGCGATGAGATGGCAGATTCTAGAGCCAGAAAATGTATATATAAAATTGCAAATTTGTTAGTTTTCGATGTTGGTTTTGAAAGGTGTTCATTTTCTCTTGTGGTGTGTTGACAGAATTTGGAGACGGAGAGCTCGAACCCAAAACGATGAAATTTTGAATTTTGCATCGATACGTTACACGGTTTTAATTTTTGTTTGTAATATAGCTAGTTAATCGTGAAGTTGAAGCGGTGGATTTAGTTTTTTTTAAATTTATATTTTTTTCAACTTGGCAATTTGTGATGGTTGTGAAAAAAGCACGTTGCTGTTTGTCAGCTCGTTGGGGTACCATATTCTTCCTCTACTTATTCTTGGTAAGTATTTACATTGAATTTTCCAATTTTAGTTTTTTGTTCATTAAAAAAAAAAAAGAATTAAAGGGTTCGAAAGGAATAATTTCGAAAACTTTGAAGAACATTTTCATTACCGATTTGGGAGATCCGATGTATAAGCAGTTTTTGAGTAAGCCATTTTTCAATTTTTACTCGACTCGACTCGTAAAACTGATGCTACCATGATAATGAAATGCTATCTTCTGTTTAGAACATAATTCTCACTTCTATTATCCGGCTATATACATCGCGTTTACTGGAGGTTTGATTTTTTTGGCCAATATCATATCTATTACTAGTGTAAGTAGAAATATTTGTTTGATTTGTTCTCATGAAACCGTTGCAGACGTTTCGACGTTTCCATCTCATTAATTTTTTTTTTAAATTTGGTATTTATGTTTTCAGAACAAGTCTTCCATGTCTTTATTGATCTCGGCTACTGTATTTTCGGCATTGCATGCAATGTATGGTGTTTTTTCTGCGTTTAAATGCACTATTCATGGTATATTTAATGATTTTTTAAACGACGTACTTCAAATTTTCAAAATGAGCAACCGGTTATGATAAAGCAGCAGTATCCAAATGTTTTAAAAATCGTTTGCGTATCATTGGTGATTGATGTGTGTAAGTCAGTTTCAATGTGCAGGTACATTAGATACGTCTAATGGTCTAAAGGATGGGGGGGGGGGGGTGTAGGAAAATTTGTTGTCACCAAATTTTGTCACTCGACAGATAATTTTTTGGTTCTGAAAACTTTCACAGATTTTCTTGAAGCTGACTTTTTGGATTTGAAAATTTCAGATTGGAAAAAGGCGTTTCAAGCATTGAAAAAATTATATCTACAAATTTTCGTATAATCATTAAAAAAATGAATAAATCAGTCAAAAAACCATGGAAATAATTGAAAATTGCAAAAATTTTGCTAAAAATTACGGAAATTGCCATAAAATTGTGAAAACTGTGGAATATTAAAAATTTTTCTCAAAAATCATTTCAAATGCAAAAAATTCTAAAAATTGTCGAAAATGATGTTAAAATTGACGAAATGTTGAAAATCTGGTAAAAATATTATAGAAGTGGACAGAAAATCACAAATTAGGCCAGAAATTTTTATAACATTTCGCCCTTTTTTCACCTTTTCTGAGGATTCTTTTGTTAATTTTTAAGAAAGTTTGCAAATATTGCAACATTTTTATGTCATTTCAATCTCTTTTACATTTTCTAACAATTTTTACCAAATTTTCGATACTTTTAAAAATTTTTTACTGAAAATTTAAGAAATTTTTGAGTGTTTTTGTGATTTTTGGACCGTTCTTACTCTATTCTGAATGATTTTTATGGAAATCCCAAACATTTTAATGACTTTTTGGCTATTTTAATGATTTTTTTGATAGTTCTTGTCATGTTTTTGCCAATTTTTGTAAAAATTTTGATCATTACATGATTTGTTAGCCATTTTCTTTATGTTTTCACTAATTTGCATGCAATAATGTCAGTAATTTTTCAATTTTTTGTCATTAATTTGTGATTTTTTAATCACTTGTATGATAGTTTTTTAGATTTTTAAAGCCATTTTAATAACTTTTACATGATTTTCATGACTTTTTTACCATTTTTACAATATTTTCAATACTTTTATGAAAATTATAAACGTTCTTACGAAATTTGAACTGCTTTTTGAACATTTCTATTAACTTTCACTGGATTTCGTTTCCAAAAATTTTGAAATTGGTATGACTATGACAGGTATAAGAAGAAGTGAAACAAAACTTCTGAGACTTTTTCAGAGCATTGTAGCCGGGTTTCTCTATTTTTGACAAAATTTCACGTATGGGCTTGAACACAAGAATCACTCTTTTGACCAAAGGATTTTAAGCTTTCCAATGCTGTCAATATTTAATAATGTAGTTATTAATTTTTATTTCAGATTTTTCAATCTACGGGGTATTGGTGTTACTCGTCTATATCATCGAGTTGAAAAGGAATCATATTGATGGTTCACGAGTTCGAAAAAATGTCGAGGATAACAAAGCCAATTTTCCTAAACCTATTGTTTACAAATTGTAGTTAACTGCTCTTCAATATTCTGCCAAACTGTCCAAACTGCTTTTGTATTGGATTTCTCAATACCTCAGAATAAGCAGTAGCTGATTCATATATTCGAAATTGTATTTTATTTTTCTACTCGCATCGTTTCATAATATAAGCAGAGGCACTTATGAGTTCATTAATTTTTTACCTAATTTTTTTTGCACATTCTGCTTCATGTGCATAAATAATACATATGCTATAATATTTAATTTATACCTAATAATATTCGTAGTAAAAAGATCGTCATTAATTGACGTTTCAACTGTTCTCAAGATTTTTGTCGAAGTGTTGATGAATTTATATATGTAATGCTATTTTCCCATTTCATCTTTTAAATTATCCTCCAGCCCCTAAAGAACCTGAAAAAATTGTACCTCTCGTATAACCCCGAACCTCATACCTAATGCGATACCATCAATTCTCGACATTCCCAAATCAATGTAATCAACGAGGCTTCCCCAAATAGCATAATCTCGTTCCTACGAAACACGTGTCGGTTATTTGGCTACAACCACCCTCCCGTGTGAATCTGTTGGGTCGTTTTATGCCGAGAAAATTACGCATGACTAGTCGCCCCCGTTCACCTCTGTATAGGCTTTTACCCTGAACTTGAAATATACAAAAATATCGCACGCGATCCCGAAAATTTTGTAAATAGGCACAAACAGAAACTTGACCTTCAAGAAATCATCCTTGGACGTCGCATCTCCGGCAACAGAGTATATTTTGTTTTGTATTCAGTGTCGAGCCTGCCGACTACCTTGAATATGCGCTGAGTATGCACTTGCGTGATGTGGTGGTACATTTGAAGGCTGAAAAATTCTAATCCAGAACGAAGTGTAATTTTAAATGCATCAATATGACTCAGAGGTCGCACTTTTGTTTGTAGTACAGCCAGTTAACCGTGAAATTGAAATAGTGGATTTATTTTTTTTTCAATTTCGTTATTTGTTTTTAAATGTCATGGCTGTGCTGAAAAAACCACGATGCAGTTTGTCAGCTCGTATGGGCACTTTAATCTACCTTTATTTATGTTTGGTAAGTAGAAGTGCATTGCACATTTCATTAATTCGAAGATAATTTTTCGATGTCATCTTCAATTCCAATAGGTACTTACATTTATTTGATTTTTGCGAGGAGCTTCAACTTTTTTCAATTTATTTTATGTAAAATTTTCCAAAGTCACCCCTACAAACTCTAGCTATGCTTTTTCTGTAAAATAAAGTCAATTTCTTTATTGCACTGATCGTTTTTGAATTGAGGATATCAGTTACTTTTCGAAATGCTATTTTTTTGGTCTAGGGTAAAAGTGTGTGGTCAATATTGTTCATATTTATGGGAGATCCGTTGTATAAGCAGTTTTTGAGTAAGTCATACCTACTTGAATTTTTATTCAACTCGCATCTATTCGTAAAACTGATGTTACTGTAATAATGAAATTTTTCTTCTACTTTAGGTGATAATTCCTACTTCTATTATCCGGCTGTATTCATCGCGTTGATTGGAGGTTTGATTTTTTTGGCCAATATCGTTTCTATTACTGGTGTAAGTTGAAATATTTGTTTGATTTTTTCTCACGAGACCATTTTATGCACTTTTTGACGTTTCCATATTATTGTCATTTTTTCCCTCCAAAATTTTGGTTTGTATGTTTTCAGAATAAGTCTTCTATGTCTTTGTTGAGCATGGCTATTGCATTTTCGATTTTGCATGCGATGTACAGCGTTGTTTCTGTGTTTAAATGCGCTATTAATGGCGTATTTAATGATTTTTTAAACGTCATTGTTGGAATGCGAGACGGAAAGTATCCATGATAGATGTTTGTAAGTAAGTTTCAATACATTACGAATAGATAGGTCTAAAACTACCCTCTGTCAACTTTGAAAATTCTTTGGTCTGTTAGGCCCCCCACCAATCGACTTAATTGTGTCCATTTTGAAATTGGGCGGAATTACGCAACTCCTTCCTCAAAATTTTAATGTCAAGTTGTCAATCACGTAAAAAAATTGTTGAAATTTCCCTAATCCTTTAAAATATTATTAAATCGGTCAAAAAATTCATTAAAATTGTCGAGAATTTTGTTTAAATGGTCAAATATTTCATAAACAGGCAGTATGATATGCAACTTTAATACCATGAGAAAAAAATTGGCCAAAAAAGAAGAAAAAAAATTAAAATTAAAAATTTTACTTATTGAAGGTACGATAAGCAACTTCATCAACATGATAAAAAAAATCAAAAATATAAACGATCTTGCCTGCGAAATATTTGAAATGCAAATTTTATACCTAACGTTTTTTCTAACATTAAATTGATAGATAGGTATAAACATTACTTTGTTGGCGAACATTTTTAAGAACATTTTGAAAAAAAAATCAATTGGTCAAAATCGGTTCAATAGGAAAGCCTGGGCTATTGTACAAATGCTCAGAAGCCCCCCCCCCCCTAGAATTATCAATAGAATAAATTATTGACTTTCTGCTACCGACGCAGTGTTTTTCTTTGATAATTCTTGTAAAAATGGTACCCACAAATTCTGAAATTTCTATTTTTGGCGAAATCTTACTGATCAGCTAAAAATTCGAAATTTCTTCGTTGATATGAGTAGCTTCCAAATGTTGACAACATACAATGATGAATATTTCATACTTTTCAGATATCTTAGTCTACGCGATTTTGGTGTTCCTCGTCTATATGATAGAGTTGAAAAGAGATGCTGATGAAGGCTCACGAGTTCGAAGAAATGTTGAAAGAAACAAAGCCAATTTTTCTAAACGTTCCATTTATAATTTGTAGCTTACTGCAACTCAATATTCTATCAAGTTGCTTCAGTATTATACTCTGACTTCGACACACATTATATCAGGTGTCAATGGAGTGAATGTTGTGGATTTTTTTTCTAAAAATTGTGTTTCATTTTTGTATTGGTACAAAGAATTATATACTTTGATTTTTTACCTCGTTTTTTTTGGCATATTTTGCTTTAGGCACGTGATAATATACATAATATAATATCAAGTGAGGAAATACTTATTGTTAAAATATGCTAACAATTTTGTCTTACCAACAAACATGTTGCTGTTGTGTTTCAGTCCGTATGGGTACCCTGATCTTCCTTTATTATTACGTGGTAAGAACATTGCACACTTTATTAACTCTTTTGTACCTACCCAGGAGAAATCTAATGGATGAAATTGTAAATTTTTCATTGCGTCATGTAGACCAATGCATGTAAAAATTGATTTTTCACAATTATCGCGTAAAAAACGCGACGAAATTCCGCGACGCTGACTTTTAGTCTTTTTGTCAGACTTTTTTGCACTTCGAAAAATTTTCAAAATTCAAATGACTTTTTGGACTTGAAAAATTTCAGAAATGTTGAAAATTTTTATCAAGTGTTAAGTGATTTTTGAACTTGGAAAAATCTAGATTGTTCCAAAATTTGACATTTATAGACATTTCACGAGACATGATAACATTGTGTCCGACACTTATATTCATATTTTTGGGTCCCCTTTTGAAAATTGTCCAAATTTGAAATCGATATAAATCTTTACCTGTTTAATGATAAAATATGACACGCGACGACGACGAAAATATCGACTTGACCTTTTAAAAAACAAATTGCTGTCTATCGTATCTTATGGTACACGAGTGAAGTGACAATCACCTTGAATTTACGCAGACTACGCCCTCTGCGTACTGTGGCGGAAGTTTAGGGGTAGAAAATTCTCACCTCTTAAATGTATTGCAATTTTGATTAGGTATTTATTGCATCGACTCGGCACACAGTTGGTATTTTTGTTCGTCACGTAGCCACTTAAATTGTTTCTCAAGTTGAAACGGTGTTAAATTTTTTTTCGAATTTGCAAAGTAATATTTATTTTCAAAGGTTTAGCATTTTTTTTTCAAGTTGAGAAATCAAGATGCCTTCGGAAGAAGCATGTTGCTGTTGTTTTTCAGTCCGTATGGGTACTTTATTATACCTTTATTACTATTTGGTGAGTATCTACTTTGGACACTTGATTAATTCGAAAATCATATATCGATGTCGTCTTCAGTTTGAATTTTTGTATTCGATTTTTATACGGTTTGGTGAATCGATTTTATTTTTTTTTTCAAAGTTGAACGATGCGAAAAGTACAAATATTTTCGAAAAAATGTCATTTAAATACATCGAATTGACGATTGACGTTGGTAAATAATGTGTGATGATGTTATCTGCTTGCTCTTGACAATGATTTTTTCGAATAGGTTAGTTGCTTGTGTGCTACGATTTACTTCTCAATGTATTTGAGAGATCCAGCAGATGAGAAGTTTCTGAGTAGGTTTTTCTTCTAATTTTTATCGAAATATTAGGTAAAATTAATGTTAAGCATCGTATTCATGAAATTTTGTCTTTTACCTAGGTAATCATTTGTACTTCTTTTACTGGTATATATTCATCTCGGTGATCGGAGGTTTGATTTTTTTTGCTACCATCGTATCCATTAGTGTTGTAAGTTGAGATATTTGTTTGATACATTTTCACAAGATGATTGTGGACGTTTCGAAATTACTATTTTACCTAATAATTTTTGTATTTTCCAGAATACACCTTCTACTTGTTTGTTAAACTGGGCTATCGCAGTTGTCATCTTGCGCGAGATTTCCTTCTTTTATTGTGTATATGTATTCATATTTAGTGGGGTTGATTCTGAAAAACAAAACGAAGAATCGTCTCCACATTATAGAGTTGAATATCGCCGAAGTGTCAGAAGGAGGAGGACATATCGAACGAATCGGATGTATCGAATGTATCAAAATTTCCCACCCATCATTTATATTTTAATAGTGTTAGAACTATGTAAGTAATTTTCACTACCTACAGGCTACATTTGATGAGTTCGAGGCTTTTCAATGTTGACCACAATCAAATTCGTATCATTTTTTATTTCAGTTACCTCACTTTACTCGGTATTTGTTTTTGACGACTACAAAACTGTGTTGAAAGAAAATGCTGTTCATGACTCACCAGTTCAGAAAAATGACCCCGCATAATTCACACCATGGAGAAAAACTCTCAAGGAACTGCAGTTTGCTCCAACTGATGATGGAAAACATTCTCACACCATGTAGCAAAAAAACCATTCGTATTCCACTTTATTGAGTTTTATTTTATAAACATTTAATCAATAATTATTTATTTGATAAATTTAATTGTTATTATTTTGAGGGACCGTTTATCATTGTCTTGAAACAACGTTTCGAAAGTTGTAACGTTCATTATTGTATTGGTATATTCTGGAGAATTTTGTTTATTTTGAAGATCACGTTTGTCAATCGTTGGTGAACTTTAGAAAATCTGGAAAATTGCACAATATCTAAAATTTCCTTCTTTTCGTACAATAATGGGTATTTATTAGAATTTCACATAAAATTAATTTTTTTTTGGTCAATCTGTCTCCTGAAAATGCCAGTTTTCTAATAATTATTCCAACTACAAGTGAAGTACTTATTTCAATTTGAAAAATAACGATTATTAGTTAAATTGAACCTTGCAGAAAATTATTGAATGGATTTTTTTGGTCGTCAATTTTTTTAGGCGTTGAGTCAGATAGCTTTCAAAAAGGAGTCAGTAATTTTGAGATTTTGCACCTCCAATATTTCGACTTTGTACGTCACTGTTGAAAAATTGTAGAAATTGCTGCTCAACCCTTTTGTGCCCAGAAGAGATCGGATTGAAAATTGGCACCGAAATCAGATATCAAAATTTTTCAGATTTTTGACAATTTTTTGGAAAAATTATGTGATATTGTACTTGGAGGACTGGGTAAAATTTCGTCAAATCCCATTTTTTACATTTTTTAGTGAATATTTTTCAGGAAAAATTTTTATTCGCTGCATTTCTTGAGCAAAAATTTATAAAATATCTAGGCATACGATTTGGTTTTACACCAATTTTTGAAACAATCTTCTACCATTAGCAATGATTCTCTCAAAGTTCTCAACTTTGATTTTTGTGTTAATTTTGAAAGCTCATTTTCTGTGCAAATTTTCAGGTCAAATCAAAAATCCTCCTATATAATTGTTTCAATTTCATTAAAGTATGAAAATTTTCAATTTTGGGTCATTTGAAGCCCTAAAGTATATGTATTAGAAACTCAAAACTTCAACTTCTTTTTTTAAAATTGCAAAAATGAAAAATATTGCAGAGGAAAGGAGGGGAAGGGGAAAGAAATCGAAATTTTTGCTCTATACCTATACTTAAAATTTCGAAATTTAATCAGCCAGTATACAAATCCAAAAACTTATCCATGATTCGAAAAATTTTTCATTCAAGTGAAGGATCTGATCCTCCCCTCCCCTCACCATAAAAAATTCTCAAAAATTAATTTTTATCACGTGACTCATATCCACTCAACATCAGATTCCAAAATTAAATAATTTAACCTCCCCCCCCCCACGTGTTTCACTACAACTGGACCCACCCTACATTTGAATATCGTTTCAATTTTAAATGAAAATTAACGCAATGATAATTAGAACGTAGCATGCGACAACAAAAGTATCAACTAAGTAAAAAATTCATTGCATAGACTTGAACTTTTGGAAATAAATTGCTGTCAGTCGCATCTCATGCAGCAGGGTACACGAGTTCAGCGTCGATTACCTTGAATACACGCAAAACTACGCAGACGCACTTGCTCTTCTTTGGCGGAAGAAATTTAGGGGCAGAATGTTTTCATCTAGAATGTAGGTGTTGCAATTTTGAATTTTGCACCTACACGGTCATAGTTGGTACTTTTGATCGCAACGTAGTCACTTATAGTTAAATCGGTGGAAAGGTGGATTACATTTTGAATTTTCAAAATACCTATGCATTTATTTTTAAAGCTGTAGGTATACTTTTTTTTCAAATTTAAAATTCGCGATGCTTTCAAAAAAAACATGCTGCTGTTGTTTTTCAGCCCGAACGGGTACTTTACTGATTCTTTACTATCATTTGGTAAGTAGGTTAGGCACTTTTTAATTTGAAAATCATACGTCAATTAAATTTTTATTCAGTTTGGTAAATCGAATTTTCATTCACTTGTCAATTTTTTTACAATTTGAATAATACCGAAAAGAGCAATTTTGGAAACAACGTAAGGAAAATTTCGTACACTTATTGTAGGGTACCTATCGTGTAGTTTTGTTCGATACTTTCATCTAGATTTACATAAAATGAAATTATCCCCAATTTGAATTAACGTTGCCGAATAAGGGGTGATGATGTTATCAGCAACTTACTCATCGAAATGATTTTTTTCGAATAGATTACTTGCTTGTGGACTGTGTTTTACTTATCAATCTATTTGAGAAATCCGTCAAATGAGGAGTTTTCGAGTACGCTTTCTTCAAATTTCTATCAAAGTACCTAGTAAAATTAATATTATTTTATTAATGAAATGTTTTTTTATATTTACGTAGGAGATAATTTTTCCTTATTTTGCTGGTCTATGTCCATTGCGGTGACTGGAGGTATGATTCTTTTTGCTGTCATCGTATCCATTAGTATTGTAAGTTGAGACATTTGTTTCATTATTTCTTGCAATATCATTATAAGGACGTTTCAAATTACCATTTTACCTAATAATTTTTGTTTGTTTTCAGAATACTGCACGTTTTACTTATTTATTAAGCTTGGCTGTAGTAGTTTTACTGTTGCTCGTGATCCCCTTCTCCCATTCTGTATTTCTATTCGCTGGTATAATTGGTGTTGAAAGACAAGACCGAGAATCGTCTCCACATTTTCGAGCTGAATATCGCCTACTTATACGAAGGCAGACGCATCAAACTCCTATAGATGCCATCTTCTATTTTGAGATGATAGAATTGTGTAAGTTATTTTCAATATATTTGATAAGCATAAATGTATCTCTATAAAGTATTATTTTTTATTTCAGTTATCATATATTACTCGGCATTCGTGTTCCGAGACTACGTAATCGAGTTGAAAGAAAATCGTATTAATGGCGCACCAAATCGGGAAAGCGTTGAGGATGTGTACGTCACCTCATCTGATTCTTAATTTTCTGCTTCTGCTTATGATGATAAATTTCAGCATGCAGCTAAGGACGTAGCACTGAATTTATGACTAGCCACTAGGCATACGTGGCACGTGCCCAGTTAGACAAAATTGGGGAAGGGGCAGAATTTGACCAAAAAATCTTTTTGGGTACAAGTTTTTGATCATTTTAAGTGATTAAATAAATGTTGAAAAAACTAACACCCTTTACTTTCGAAATACACGAATGTTTTTTTACTCGACACTATTTTTTTTCAATATTCAACTTTGAATAAACCATTTTGAGTTTAACTTATGGAAATTTTCTTTGTTTTGAGTTTTAACATTGACTTCAAACCTCAATTATTACTTCCTATTTCAGTATTTTTAGCGTACAATATATTTTTACTATGGGTAGATAATTCCGCAAAAAACCTGACGAAATTCCCTGACGATGACTTTTAGATATTTTGTGAGGCAGACTTCTTGAATTTGGAAAATTTCAAATATTACCTACTCAGATTTTCAGACATTTTGTCAGACTTTTAATTTTAAGAACCCAAATTAATTTTTTGGACTTGCAAAAATGTTCAGATTTCCACTGATTTTTAGACATTATGTCAGACTTTTTAGAACTTGGAAAATTGTTTATAGATTTTCACTAATTTTAAGACATTTTGTCACATTTTATTGAACTTGGAAAAATTTTCAGATTTCCATTACCTTTGACACATTTTGTCAGACATTTTTGTTTGCATTTGGAAGAATTTTTAGATTTCCATTAACTTTTAAATGTTATGTCAGACTTTTTTTTGGAATTGGAAAAAATTTTTTAATCAGCAAAAGCATATACTACATTTTATAGTTTCATCGGTAGTATGGAAATGACGGGGACTTTTTTTTTATGAAATAACAAAAAAACAGACTCGAAAATTCAAAAAAATACCTTCAGATATCTTACTCATGAATCTCGGTCTCGCATCTCCCTTTTTCTCGAGTCGCCTTCTGAGATATGATTCTAATATGTACTGCCAATTATTGTCAATATTTTTCGATTTTAAGTTGTAACATTGTCATGGGGGGGGGGGGTGGATGAAAGAATATCATCATAAAGTGACGAGGAAGGTAGATAGGTAGGTAGGTAGAAGCCAAAAAATAGTAAAAAAAAACTTTTTTGAGATGATTTATGACTTCCTTACTCAGGGGGTGCGATATTTAGAAATCGATTCGATCAAAAATCTGAAAAATGCGCGCATAGTCAGTTCATATCGTATAGATATTTAATATTTATGTACAATTTTCTTCGGAAACTGCGTTGAAAGATTTTTTTAAAGAACAAGAAATTGTATTGGCTCAGTGGCCCCATTAAATAAGCGAATGATGAATCGATGAATTCCCTACCCCTCAAACTCTTCAACCCCTTCGTTGCTTTTTCATATTCTAAGAACTAATGTTTACATACAATGTATGTACATAGTTCAGACTTCGGATTGTTTATGGTTTATGAGCTGACTCGACGCGATATTACGGAATGGCCTTCAAAGTAAGTGCTATCCGGTCAAGAACATAAACTGCTTATGATGAACTTGGTCGTTTCAACGTTGGGTAACACTGGTAACACTGATAACACGGTTGCTTGAACAGTCAAATACAAAATACCACCGCCATAAGCGCAAACGCAATATTTTCTGGGCTGTGACGTCACCTTACACCTTGTCTGGTATACAGTCTTTCTCGTGTATTGCTATTCTATTTTCGTTTTGTTTTATAGTTTGATCTTCCTGCTCGTGTCGGTGTGTCGGTTTATCAGTCAAGTTCGTGCGACGCCCGTCGCATCCGTTATTAAAATTCTTATCGAATCGACCAGTTGATTGTAAATTAAGATCTGAAAGTGTTGGTGAATTGTGATAGTTTTCGGTTTTTGGTTGATATTTCGATTTCGATCGTAATTCGTGATCGAAATGGCTATGAAAACAGCCTGCTGCGGAAAACCCCTGCGTACGGTTACCGTGATCTTGCTTTATATTAATTTAGTAAGTATCGAATCGATTTTTCAACTGATTACACGTTAACCTAAATGTTGCGCAGTGTTGCATAAGGCCAGTTTACAGGGGCCATATTTATTGCGTTGGAATTGAAAAATACGTAATTCCGTATAAGTATATGACAATTTAGTCCGATAACAAAAATTAATTTTTTTGTTTTACCAATAGATAGTATGCGTTTGGGGTTTGTTGTCCGCATTGACAAATGTCAGCGATTCGTCGTACCAGCAATTTCTAAGTAAGATGGAAATTTGAATGGAAAAAATACTTAACATGAGTAGCCGGCGTTGAAGTACGTAACATAATTCGTTACTTTTTCTGTTGTAGAAGAAAATTCCAACTATTATCTGGATTCGGTTATCGATGTAATCGGTGCCTTGATCTTTTTGTTTACCATCATATCCATCTACCAGGCAAGTGTGTTTTTATTCGGCTCGGTTTTGCCTACAGGTTCCTTATCAAAAACTTGTATTGATTGATTTTCATTTTTCAGGAAAAACCCTCGTTTCCTCTATTGACCGCAGCCGTCGTATTTTTACTGTTCGAAGTATTCTACTGGATTTATAGTGTTATTCGATTGAATTCCGGAGATGGTATGAGAACTTTGTTTGAAATCGTGATTGAAAGAGAGGCGCAACGAAAACCCGAAAGCGAACGAGAAAAGTTCATAAGTCAAATGAAACAAGCCTACCCAGCCACCGTGTTTTTCGTGTTTGTGGTGATGATAGCCGGCGTGGGTGAGTCGTTGATAAGTGTGGATTATGGATTTATCAATATTTGATAAATAAGCCGAGTCTTTTCATGTGTCAATGCAATTTTTTTGTTAGTTGTGACTTCTCTCCATTTAATTTAGGGATTGGACAGAATGTCGACACGTTTTGTTGAACTATTGAAATAGAGAAAAAGTGGCGGATAAATGTTGCCTATTTACTGTATTGAAGGAGATACATTTACATGAAAGATGTTACTTTTAAAGTCAAGTCTGATGAGAGTATTCGTTGAAAGCCATAAACATCTTTGTGCATGCAAATAGTCTATTTTGAAAATGGAAGGGGTTACTATACTTCAAAGTTTATAAATTTTTTTGTTCTGTATTTTGGTCACTTTTTTTTTAGCCAATTCTAATGAAAAGCTTTGCTAATTTGTGAAGCTCAGGGCAGCAAACAAAAATGTTTATTAGTTCGTATGGGCTAATATAAAAATTGAGGGAACCGCAAGATTGAAATTTGATCGAAAATTATTGAAAAAATTGTAATAAGACGAGTGTGTATAGTCTAAGCACGAACTTAAATTCCTCAACATGGTTGTATGTGATACTCTGTGCGAATCTGGCACCAGTTTCTGCAAAAATCTCCCATTTGATAAAGAAGGCTTAAGTCCTCAAAGTTGATATTTTGAAAATTTTGAGAACCCCTGATTGGGGATTTTTTCCAATATCTTGCAGCTCAACAATTTGTACAAATGTATTGATGGGTAATTTTTTGTTTTTTTACCATTTTTGGGCATAAAGTGAGGGTTTGATATTTTTCAATAGTATCGAAAGTTTCATATTTATACCCTTCTCAGTTCTCATCGATTTTCACTAAAAAGCTATTTATAGTTGAATCGTATTTAAAAAACTTTCTGCCAGAATTACAGCTATATCAAACCTCGTGCTAGTAGACAGGGTGGTACAAAAAGGTCAATGGTTATGAAAATGAAAAAAAAAACACTTTGACTGCAAGAATCTCGAAAACTAAGCCCCCTAAAAAAATTAATAGATCTTGGGAAAAAGAGAATTTCAAGCTATACAATTTTCAATTTTCGCATTTTTTTTGTAGCACCCTTAGTTTGGTGAGAAAATCCTGTTTATAGGAAATTTACATATGAAGTCGATAATTTCAAAAGTGGACCAACTTTGACTGCAAAAATCTCGAAAACTAAGCTCCTTAGAAAAAAATTAATAGTTCGTGGGAGGAAAATAATTTCAAGCTCTTCAATTTTCACCCCTTGCATTTTTTTCGTAACACCCTTAGTTAGGCCAAAAAATCCATGTTTACGGGAAATTGACCAAGTCGATGGGTTTGAAAATTCATAGGGTAATTTTGAATCATTCTTAATAAAATTATTTTGAAAATTATGTTTATTATTTTGATTTAGAATTAATTTTTCCTTAAAATACCCTATTTTTTGTTCCTGGGGGTTTCCCCCCTCATCACCCTCCTAAAACCGGCTTTGAAAAACCGTAATCGAATTCGAATTGTAGTTAGGCAATGAAAACATGCGAAAATGTATAATGAAATTTCATAAAAATTGGTAGAAATTATTTCACGTGTTCTAAAAGTTGATAAAATGTCGAAAAAAAATTTGGAAAATATCAACAGCAATTTTGATTGCAACTTTTAACGACATTCGATTAAAAATCATAATGGATTGAAAGCGTTACGTAATCAAATTTTATTAAAATCGTAATCGTTTAATTTTTTGTAATGGACATCATGATTATGAGCTCAAAATTTAGTTTGAATTTTTATTACTTGAATATTTGTGTCAAGTGTTATTTGGAATGTCAATTTTTTACACACCTGAAAAAAGTCCAAAAGTTCTTTTTTCAAAACCAGATGTATAACAGGCATTGAAAATTTTTCATTTCGATTAAAAATTCCTATTTTAATTGTTTCCATCAACCTATTTTTTCGTTGTTATAATTACAATATAAAAAAACGAAATGTAAGTACCAGACTTTTTCAATTCTTTAAAATATACCTATTGCTTCGCTGCTTTTTTCAATAAATAATGTAACTGGACGACGTGTTAATTTGCCATTTCAGCATTCAAACTCTACTCAGCGTTGGTATTCTACAGCTTCAAAGTCGATTGGCAAGGAAGGCCTGTTTACAACGTACCTGTCCGACAGATCGCCGATGATAAAGAAATCAACCCATCTGCCCCGGTCCAATATAATATCCAGTACACCACCGCTCCGTATCCTAGCCAATCTGGCCCAGTCCAATATCCTGGTCAGGTTCTTCAGTACCCCAGTCAACCCCAACCGTACTCTGGTCTGCCACCTCAGTATCCTTCTCAACTACCTCAGTATCCTTCTCAACTCCCTCAGTATCCTTCTCAACAACCTCCTCAGTATCCTTCTCAACCCCCTCTGTATCCTGCTCAGCCACCTCAATACACTTACGAGCCTAAATAATTCCTAGTACACGATTTGTTGGTTGATTTTTTTAATTTCTTTATACGATTATCTTGATAAGATATTGAAATACTTACTCAATTCGTTTTGTACTACCAACTTTTTCCTATTCAATTTCGTTTACACGTTTGTTTGCATCAGTGTTGATTTTTGATAAGGATATGTGATCAGGGTGTATTTTTTTTTCTTCCGAAGCTTTGATATACGCTTTTTTTTAATATTTTAAGTATAATAATCAAAATCAACGTGCGCGAAAAATAATTTCTATGTTATGTTGCTGAAATATCCTTCTTATGAGGAGAAAAACCAAATCACTTGCCTGTTAACAAAGTTCTTGATAGAATAATCGGTCTCTCGAAATTATTTCATAATTTTCATTACCTTTCTTACCCTTCTTCACATGTACTCTATCAAAAGTCGAGTTGAAAATTTTGCTGTAGAAATTCATCTCATATTTTTTGACTAAAAAATATCGAGATCAAATTTTGACATTTTCATTCCACAAGAAAATTTCTGTTCTCAGGAAATAAACAGACTGAATGTTTCATTTATACTTTCTTCTTTGTGCCATTCATCATACGTATCTATTGACCAAGGGAAAATTATAATCGGGGTAAGAGAGAAATAGCAAGGGTTCTTATGCATCAGGAAATTTTATTAAGAATTTGTTTCGCAAATTGTTTCACTGTTTTGAAATTTTTTTTCATATATAATATACGAATGAATAGTACAATTATAATCGTGATGTAATGTGGGAGTTTGTTGAAGGTAGGTATTATTATTTTATTGTATGAGTAATTTTTCTTACCTTTTTTTATTTGTTGTTTAGTTACGTATGATTAAATGAAAATGATCTGTATTTCTTTAATGCATTTTCTTTAAGAATTTTCATCATAGGTAGAATTTTTTTTTTGCTGCTTCCTATGACATTTTCAGAGTACTTTTTCTGCTAATGTGGTAGTTAGCACTCGTGTCATAAAAGAAAGGTATTTGATTATTTTTTATAGAATTTTTCGGGAGTTTGGTAGATCTACTCCCTGAAAAAGAAATGTTTTTAAATTGTGATTAGGTGTGTTTTTTTCTTATTGAAATATAGTCTTGAGAGCCAATAATAGTCCTGAAATTAGACCATAAAAAAATTATGAATTGCATTTTGGCTCAGCAAAAATTTCTTGATCTTAAATTGTTCCTTTTGGTGTCCTGATTAACTACCAAAAAGTACCCGAATCTCATTCCTCAGAAAGTCCTTCAAAATGTGGGCCCAAAGAGACCCCTTTATTGTTTTTCGCCTATAACGCATTAAATATACTATTAAATAAAAAAATGAATATAACAAAAATTAAACGACATTAAATTTGCTACAAAAAATCATACATATATTTATTATTTTCGGAAAGTGAACGGATGGTGCAAAAACACGCACCGAAAATTCGAAATATACACGGTGAAAAAAATTAAGATTGCTCATTCCTTATTTCTGTGAGAATGTTGCGATTTCGGGGGCTCGTGTGTATGCGACTAATGGCACATCATGGACCGCAAAAAACTCCCCTCCAAAGTGGGTTATATGTGCCCCCTTGCTCTTTGAAGACATCAATCAAAACAATTCAAACAAAGCTTTTATGTAGGTAGTATACATAATTGATATTGAACAGATTGTAATTGATTTATGACGTTTTCTGGCTTTCTATTTTTCTCCCAAATTTTTTAAATGAACAGCTGCAAAGAAGTGCATTTTTCTGAACATTGTCGTTATTGCACTAAACACTGAACACATTGCGTTGCGTTTGGGAAAATACCAGTGACCTTGTCAGGAATAAACAGTGTCATTTCCACGAATCAGTTGTTTATTTGGCTACAGTCACTTCGTATAGCTGGGTGGAGTCGCCATATTCGAAGATTTAGCTGAAAGTGAAACAAGTCACACGCGTCGATCTCTTCGTAAGCTATTGCCCCGAACTTCAAATCTGCTAAAACATTGCACGCGACGACGAGAATTTTCCAAGTAGGCTCATTTATAAATTCGCGACGGTTTTGAAAACATCGCAGAAACTTGACCTTCAAAAAATAACAATTGCCGCGTGTCGCATCTTTTGCAGCAGAGTTCATGTGTTCTGTGTCGATCACCTTATTTTGATGTACGTAGATGACTACGCACTTGCGTGCTGTGGCTGCAGATTTTACGGATAGAAAATTGATGATACGAAACACAGTTTGAAAATTCGTTAGTAACGTAACCAGTTAATCGCGAAGTTGAAATGGTTTTGATATTGGTTCTTAGAATCGTACGTATTGCTTTCAAATTGTGAATTCGAGATGGCTTCGGAGAGAGCATTTTGCTGTCTTTCGAATCGTACAGCTACATTACTCTTACTTTATTATTTTTTGGTGAGTGTTTATTTTTCGAAGATTTTTAGTTGATTTGTAGATTACGTTTGTCAAATTTGTCTTGAAATTGCCTTTTTACTTGCTTATCTACTTATAATATGATATTTTCGCGGTTCTGTGGATCAATTTTCTGGGTTTTTTGGGCTTTTTCCAAGTCGATTTTAGAGATGAAATTATGAAAATTTTATTCTGGGTCGTTGTTTGATTTTTCTCTCGCCCAGATGTGGTGAAATTGGTGAGTTTTGTCGAGGAGAGAAGGAAGCTGCAATTGTAAATATGTACTTGGTTGTTTTTTTTAAATTGAAAACATTGTTTTTGAACATTTTTAGTATTTTTATTATACTTACCACTCTATTTTGGATAATTTTTTCGTTTTTTGGAGCATTTTTCAACCGATTGAAGCAAATTTTCTTCGGTATAAACATCCACAATTTTTTCATATTTTTTGAAAAAAAATTCACATGTGCTGGGATGTATTTTATAGTTTTAGGAATTTTTTCGAAGCGGCGGCACCTACCAAAAGCACAAAAAATGTGGAAATACACTTTTTTGCATTGGGGAAGGGGAGGGGGATGTTACAATCTGTTTCTCTTTTACTGGCATAAAAAGATTTTTTGAAAAAAAAAGGCTTACCAGCTGCCTTACTCTGGTAAACTCTTTGTAAAAATTATTTTAACTGTGAAAAAATCATGAAAGTAGAAAAATATATTCAAAACGTTATAAAATTGTTTGTAAAGATCATTAAAATGATTTAAAAAATGTAAAATTGTAAATTGTTGTAAAAATCGTCAACACTATTTGAAAATATCAAAATAGGTACCTAACCTATATTTAAAACCTCTGAAAATTGTTGGAATCTCGTTTGAGTTCTCTTTAATATTCTAAAATGATTCAAATTGTGAAAACAAGTTGTAAAACTGGAAAAAACATCATAAAAATTGTTGAAATATTGTTAAAATTTCTGTAAATTATAAAAATTGTAGTAAAAATCATTCTTCAAATGTTGGTAAAAAGTGCAAAAAAATATCGAAGAGCTGTCGAAATTCCTTGAAAAGACGTTCACAATGTCATAAAAAATGTTGAAATTTGGTCAAAATCAATTCAAATGTGATAAAAAATGATTGAAATATCCAAAAGTTGCCTACATTTTTGATTGTTTTCGTTATTTCCAGTCAACTTTCGTAAAAATGCAATGCATAACTTTTCTTGATAAATCGATCAACTTTTACGAAAATTTGAAAATTTACACATTTTCGATGAACTTTGATCGATGTTTACGTTATTATAAAATTAGAATTTAAGCTTTTTTCACAATTTTCATCTTGTTTTTAAAAAATTTTTGAA
Source organism: Pseudococcus longispinus (assembly GCA_900064475.1). Taxonomy (NCBI): domain Eukaryota; kingdom Metazoa; phylum Arthropoda; class Insecta; order Hemiptera; family Pseudococcidae; genus Pseudococcus; species Pseudococcus longispinus. The sequence goes on from FIZU01001038.1 coordinate 22,819, forward strand.
TTATTCGAAACAATTTCGTTAGTACGAGTGTTTTATTTCCTTAGACCATATATAACTCAACAGTGTCTCACATTTATTTTGCACAGGTAGCGCGGTCCACGTTAGTTATATATGGTCTAAGTTTATTTCTTTCAACTACAGCTATTTTTAAATGTTTTTTTTTTTCATTTCAACATTTTTTTGCAGTTCGAACAGCCTGCATATTTTTTCACAAAATTTTACAATATTTTACACAATCTTCGAAGAATTTTTATCATTATTGTAATATTTTAAACATTTTTCGTGGCGTTTCTAATAAAATATTGCCAATTTTTCGAACCTTTTGAACAATTTTTGCGATAATTCCAGTTATTTCTTTGTAATTTCAATGGTAGTAACGATATTTTTGTGTCAGAACTATATTGACAATATCGAAAAATTCATGTGTTATCAATTCACTCATAAACCTTTTTCTCAAATATTTGTAGACTGGTAACTTGTGGTCATTGTTGAACATCTTAGCTAATTTGGATGATTCAATCTACTGGAAGACGATTGGTAAATTCTTCTCTTATTTTTATCAAGCTTGTAAAATTTAAGATATTATATTACTGAATTGTTGATTTCTGTTCAGAGAAAAACATTTTCATGTGTTACGCTGATATTTTCATCATGTTGATATCAGCTGTGGTTTTCTTGGCTGCAATCATATATATTAGCAATGTAAGTCAAGTCCGGAGACAATTTTTTGATTTGTACGAGTAGTTCAATCAGTTGTTTTAGAACTTTCCATCGTTATAATGTACGAAGTCGAAATTATCGACATCGTAGTCGACTTTTACTTGAGATTGTGATTTTTCTTGAAACTGTATTTTCAGAATACGCCTTCTATTTCTTTATTAACCTCGGCCATCGTAGTTCTACTCTGGGGAATGATCTACAGTATTATTATGTTCTGTTCCGATGTTGAAACAAAGAATCGGCAACATTTGAAAAATCAAATTAAAACTGTAATGAAGGATCGTTTTTCAGAAGACCACATGTTTCTTGCCATAGTATGCCCTGTTCGTGAGTAATTTTCTATCATTAGGGTTAGTTTGGGTATCTTCCTTCGTGATTTTTAATTACGTATCATTGGTCGAATCAACTTTTTACTTGTACGTCAAGTTTCCTATATACCTACCTACAAGGTGTCTGGTGACGGTGAGTGGTCTGCCGAACTTAAAATTTTGAAAATAACCGAGTAGGTACTGTTGAAAAAAAACATAAGACGAACAGTTTGTCTATCTTGAAAATTGAAGGGGCAAATGAAGTTAAAAAAAAATTGAATTAAAACGAATTTTTAATCATAGGAGTGGATAGTAAATCAAAACCTGAACACATTCCAATCTTATAATTTTCCCTGATTTCAATTTTCTGATGATGACTTTTCGCCTGCCATCAAAATTGAAGGTGCGAAGTTACGTTCAAAGCGAAAAAAACTAGAACTTTGAATTTTTTAATCAACTTTGAGTATGCTTAGCCCCTTCAATTTTGATGATAGGCAAAAAGTCATTACAATAAAATTTGTTCAGTTTTCAATGTACCTACTATTCATTACTTTCATTGGAATTTGTTTTAGAATTTTTTTTGTTTCAACTTATGCTTTCCTTCAATTTTGAAATTATGCAAAAAAGTATAAGGATGGAATTTGTTCTGTTTTTGATTTACTAGTTACTCCTGTGACTGAAAATTCGTTTCATTTCAATTTTTTAAAAGCTCATTTTCCCCTTCCATTTTTAAGATAGGCAAATTATTCACCATATGTTTTTTTTAAATTTGGCAGATCACTCACTAGTCACCAGCCGGTCAGACACCCTGTATAACCACTTTTTAATGTTGCAAAATTTTAAAATTGGAGAATGATTGATGGGTTTTGTTTGAATCATCTGAAGCACTTGATAAGGTCTTGATGGGTTTTCATATGTTGGCTACCTTGGATAACATATAGGCCTATTTTATATTTCAGTGGTGAAATTCTACTCAGTATTGGTGTTCCTTCGTTACATGATGGAAGTGAAAACAAATCGAATTAACAAGCCATCAGCTCGAATCAATGTCAATAATGAAGAAGCCAATTATTTACCACCGCCACCTAATAATGTGCTTCCAAGTTCTCCTCTGTATTCTCTCCCAGTATCTCTCCCACCATCTCCATATATCAATAAATCTCTTCAGTATTTTGTGCAACCGTCTCCGTTTTCTAATCGAGCTACTCAGTACTCTCCTCCACCGCCTCCTTATGATGAACAGGTTCCTCGATATTCTCCCTCGTCACCTTCGTATCAAGAACAAGCTCCTCAGTATTCTATTGAACCGCCTCCGTTTTCTCAGCTTCCTCAATACTGTATTGAGTAGTGGTGATTTTTCTAGGCAAATTTGAAAGACGTATTTGTTGGGAAACGGTATGAACTTGATGTGAAAGGTACAGATTTTTTTTTATTTGCATCCTTTTTGGAAATTTTTTTGGTATTCGTAGAGGAATAGTGGCGAGGCCATAGGTCGATATGTGACAGAGAAATGGAAAACTTAATCGTATTCTACAACTAGAGGCTTTTCAACTTTTTATATTTACTTTTTATTGTGCTTCTCGTTTACTTTTGTGACAATAAGTAATAATAATTAAAAAAAGACAAAAAATTGTTCATTTTTCACTGTACTATTTGTAGTTGTTTATTTCGCCATTTTCGAAGAGTTAGGTAAAACTAGTCACACCTGTTGATTTCTTCGTGAGCTATTACCTCGAACCTCAAACCTGCAAAAACATTGCAAGCGACGACGAGAATTTTCCAAGTGGGCTCATTTATAAATTTGCAACATTTTGAAAACATTGCAGAAACTTGACCTTCAAAAAATAACAATTGCCACGAGTCGCATCTTTCGCAGCTGAGTTCACGTGTTCTATGTCTGGGCTGGTGAAATAAATTTCGTACATGTGTTGCTGTTGCTGAACGTATTTGAGAAGGGTTAGAAGGGGGTGCGATAAAAAATTGTAGGGGTAAAAAAAGTAAAAAAAATGAGCATTTAAACTTAAAATTACAGGCTTAAAATGAAATTATATTCAGGTTGTGAAATTCAGAAACAAAAAAATAATTATAGGAGAAGGGGGTTGCCTAATTTTGGAGATGGTGTGAACACTTTCGACGACAACGTCTATGTGTTCCACTGTTCTTTGTGCAGTGGTGTAACCAGTCAGTCAAGGAGGGATCTCGCGAAAAAAAAATGAAATTTCGTGTACAATTTCATAAAATAGTTACCCATTATTTTATTAAAATGAGTAAGAAATTTTTTCGAGATAAGGGCATTTAAAAGCTTAAATTTCATCATTTCTTTCAACTTTTCAGGTATCAAAAGAGGCGCCACTGTTCTACTTTGTTGGTGTAAATTTTCTCAAATTTTTTTCGTATGTTACTGAAACAGTCTGATACTCTAGGGTGTAGCGACAGCACGACCACTACACACAGTTCGCCGACCCTGGTCTGTGCTGTGTCGATCGCCTTATTTTGATGTAGGTACGCAGGTAGATTACGCAGTACGCGCTTGCGTGTTGTGGCCACAGATTCTAGGAACAGAAAATTCCATTTTTAAAATTGTACGTAGGTATTCTTTTCAAATGGTGGATTCGCGATGTCTTCGCCGGAGAAAAAGCATCGCTATTTTTCGAATCGTAACCTTAGCGTAGTCTTACTTTTATTTTTGGGGGTAAGTGATTACTTTTCGGAAAATTTTAGTTTATTTGAACATTGTGTTTGTCAATTTCGTCTTGAAATTGCATGCTTATTTGCTTGAATGCTTATACCTCCTTATAATATGATTTTTTTGCGGTTCTGTGAATCAATGTTCTGCTTTTTTTCCTCCTCCTTTTTCTCAGTTGATTTGAGAAATGAAATTGATGAAAATTTTATATTCTGGGTCGATGTATAATTTATACTCTCGCCCAGACGTGATGAAATTGATGATTTTTGTCGATGAGTAAACGTAAACGGATCTGCGATTTCAAATACATACTTCGTTTTTTAGAATAGTGAATTACGACACGAAATTACGTGACGATGAATTTTAGACATTTTGCCAGACGTTTGTGGACTTGGAAAAATTTTCAGTTTTTCATTGACTTTTTGAACTTGGAAAATTTCAGAGATAATGCCGACTTTTGGAATTTCGTGAAGGAATTTCTTGACAGAATTTCGTGACGATGATTTTTAGACATTTTGTCAGACTGTTTCGGATTTAGAAAAACTTTCATATTTATATGATTTTGTGACATTTTGCCAGACGTTTGTGGACTTGGAAAAATTTTCAGTTTTTCATTGACTT
>FIZU01001066.1:0-24361 GCA_900064475.1 Pseudococcus longispinus
CTCTATGCATTTGGTACTTAAATAATCACAATTTCAACATATTTTGTAAAGAAAAGAAAATACAGCAAATTTCTAAATTTTAAACAAAATTTCTAACAGCCCCCCCCTCTTAACTCAAAACCTCAAAAGTGAGACCTTTTTAGAAAAACATACACAAATAATAACGGAATTGTTGGAAATTTTGAAAAAAATTTCACGATTTTTGACAAATTGTTTTCGAAGAAGTTCGAGAATTTCACCAAATTCTTTTTGAAAATTTAAAAAAAAATCATTCCATAAACTATTCGATATATTTTCACATTGAAAAGTCGAAGAGAAATCCCACAAAAAAATTTTTCACCATAACTTCAACTGATATCAAAATTTCGAAAAAATAGCAAAAAATGCCAAAAAACCACCACCTCAACCTCTCCCACACTCCTTCGATTTCCTCTCATCGGCCTTGAATCTCATACCTCATCACTACTCCGACCTCCACCCCTATCAAAACTCGTCTTCGTATAGGCATAAATGTAAAATGATACTTAAAATGCACATATCATCTCGGTTAGGTACACTCTTTTACCATCCTATATCCTTCATTCATATTCCCACATGGCAAAACACCGTAATTACATCGCACACATATGAGACCTTTAACAATAATTACCCGACCATAGAACAGGTTACCCTTCCGTAACTTCTAATGACGATAGAATTATACAAATTCCACATTATATACGCCGTATGCCGAGAAGCAGCGGAGAAAAAACAGAAAGAAAATCATTTCATAGAGCAAGATTACACATATGAAGGAAAAAATTAACAATAACAAGAATCGTTTACTGTATACAATGACCCTAAAAAGTATACTTATTTGTAATTCATTAAAGCGAATCATACAAACTATCATTTATTCATTAGCATTAATGTTATAACGATAATTATAACCCGAGATATTTATCTACATGAAATTAAAGTCTTTGCTCTTGATTTATAACTACGTGTTGCTTTGAAATTTCATCTGTTTGTATGGTTTCCGCCGCTATATTCTGTGGCCAGCGCCACCACATTCTCTGTTTATGGACATGCTAAGGCGCCGCATTTCTAATTATTTCCGAATCGGAGATTTGTCATTGTTTGATATTGCAGACAATATGTCTTCAGGGCATCAGAGGTGTCTGATTATTTGAAAAAAATTGGCGATTTTGTCGACTCATGAGGCATGCTTCACAATAGATCACTCCTGGCGCATTTTCGAGTCAGCAGAATTGTTCTTCGATACAGCGATACTTTGTAAATCACATTCGCCTATTTCCTTTCCTTTTTATTCTGAGCAAAATGATGCAGTCTTTGGACATTTTTTGAATGTAACTCCCAGATGGTGTTTCAACTCAATTGTCTAATTTTTGAACCGGTTTATCTTCAAGTTTTTCCAACTCAAAATTTTCCATTTGTTTCAATATCAGCTAATTAATTCTTGCTATTTTTGAAAACAGGCGTCGCATCGTATCAAAACAAACCCCCATTAACAAATTGATCCTCCACCGAATGTTCTCCTACACCAACCTTGTGAAACATTATTCCTCCTCCTTCTTGTCACTTCCTCACAAATTACTCTACGATCTACGCATCTTAGGCTCAGACGACGGGTTCGGGCGGGGTCGACACCGGATAAATTAATTTGATAATTTCTCGCAAACTTTGCTATGTACACATAGGTGCTCGTAAATGTACCAGCCCATGGCAACCTGCAGGTCGACTGTTAATAATGCGCTGTTAACGTACGCATTCGTGTAAATTCGAACACGCTATAATTTCGTACTTATCTCAGGACGAACTATTATTAAAATAAATTCTATCATTATCATTTAGATAACCGTGTGTACACATATATATGCGCGTACAATACGAAATAAAAGCCTCATATTTATACCTTCTTCCTCCCCCCCCCTGCCTACTCCTTCCTTCTCACAACACATCGCACATCTTATACACCAATACAATATCATTCCAGCATACACTTGTAATATTCTGTAAGTAATTTCTACTTCTATTCTTTCTTTCGACTGCACAGAACAAAAATACACCGCGAGTACAAACTCCTGAGTAACCCAGCAGTACGAGTACATAGAGTACACATATATAGACACAGGATATTATGTATGTTATCTGATTCTGATCACGCGATGCATTTCAACAGATTATAAAACTATGAAGAAAAAAATGGGTAACATAAAAGATACCCGAACATGGATTATTACCGACAAACAATTCAAAAGTTTTTATTCTGAGAAAAAAAACGCCTCGCCGCCACCGTCGCGTCGCCGTTCCCTGACGTGTTGGCACAGTATTCGAGGTTAGATTAGATATATAGCTTACTGGCTCACGTGAGGTGGTAGCGAATATAATTGCGCCAACGGAATCGCACCATCGCTGTAGGACTTATAATTGTGGCAATTCACACAACTGCATTTTCATCCATCTTTCGAAATATTCATAATGTCTGTCTCTCTCTCTCTCTTTCCATGCGATCTCAATGTCACTATGTGAAACAAGTTTAAACTATAATTTTCCAGAAACGAATTACTTTGAAGCAGAAAAAAAGAAGAAATTTACAGTTCACGCCATCATCTTTATGACATGTACTAATTTCTATATAATTTTTCTTGAATTTCAAAGCATTTACCACTTGAAAAATTTCAGAAAACACACGAAAAAACATTTTCCATAAGATTATATTTACTCATATTTCATCTTTTACTCATTGAATTCGGTAAAAAAGTGTAATTTTTCTCACCTTCGGAAATATTTTATTCCAATTTCATTGCTTTAATGAGATTTTCATCAACATTAAACAGTTTTTCAATCGTTTTTCGAAAGTTTTTATTTTTAACGTGAAACTTTTACCAAAATTTCTAAAAACTTTGTACTTCTGAAGAAAAATTTGTTAGATAATTTGAGAAAAATCGCCTAGGTTTCAAAGAAATTCTTCAAAAGCAATGAAAAAATAAAAAAAAATACGCTAAAATTGTGAAAAAGAACGAAGAACACCTCAAAAATATGAAATACTTGAGGATCACCCACAAAAATTAAATAAAACCCCAAAAATATGTGTTAAACTTGCAAGACGTAGAGAAAAAAATATCAAAATTGAGGAAAAACTGAAGAATTTGCCGAGAATTATAAAAACTTAAGCATTTTCCTTGAAATTATGCGAAATGCAACGAAGTAATGGTAAAAATATCGAAAAAGCTCTCAAAAGCATAAAAAAAATCAGAAAATACCATAAAAATGAACTAAAAACTGATGGAATATCGTTTAACTCGCGAAAAATATAGAAGGAATCACATTTATGCCACGAAGATGAAGTTAAATTCAATAAAATATTTTTAAAACCAAGTAAAATATCAAAAAATCGTTGAAGACGCCAAAAAAATTGACAACTTTTGTTAAATGTCAATTAAAAGCATAAACCGATGAAATACTGCAGTTGAAATTACGAAAGATATAAAATGCTTCGTTGAAAACATGAAGAAACAAATATATCATCCAGAAAATCGATCAATAATTTGGTAAACAACGTTAAAATGTAGTTAAGATATAAAAAAAATCAGAAAAATTATTGAAAACATTGAAGAAAATAAAAACTTTACATGAGAACTAGTTAAAATTCGATAAAATGTTGCCAAAAGTGCCAAAAAGTATCGAAAAAATTGTTTGAAATATCGCCACCATTTTTATACTGTCCACGAAACTATAAAACATAGGATATGCCTTCGCTCATTGAGATGGGTAAATCTTTTTTCCTTTTTCTTTTTAATATAAGTAGGTATTATATATGCAGATCTCTTGTGTTCATTTCATGCATCTAATTTTCTTGAAATTTTACAAGTCCAAAAAATCATTTCATTTCATTATTTCATTATTTCACATTATTTCTCATTATTTTTCATTATTTTTTTATTACTTTTCATTACTTTTCATTATTTTTCATTACTTTTCATTACTTTTCATTATTTTTCATTATTTTTCATTATTTTTCTTAATTTCTTTATTTCTTTAACTTTTACACGTTGTGGGTCCGGCCAACTGAAGTTATCAGCCGGTACCTATACTTAACCTTTAACATAAAAAAAACAGAAATACATAAAACAATACCTAGAACATCGTCGACCCAGGGGAAGGCGGCCTATTGCGCCAATATGGACCATTTTTTAACCCGTAAAGAAAAATTCTTTTAATTTTTGTTTGTTGAAGAGCCTTGTTAATTTTAAAGGGATTTTGTTCATAGTTGTGGGGACTATCCATATTTTTTGCTCTTCATGCCTATTGTTTGCCAGTGGCACAACATACCATTTGTCACTGCAAGACACCTCTTCTCTTGGAACATTAGTCAGGAATTCCCAAAAAGACTCAACGTTGGATACCATACAGTATTTATGCAGCATAGATATACTCAGAATACCTGTCTGAAATTTTCAAAGTCCAAAAAATGAACAGAAATTTGAAAATTCTTTCAAGTCCGAAAAGGTCTGACAAAATATTTAAAAGTCAGCGTGATGAAATTTCGATTCGGAATTTCGTGTCGTAAGTCCAGAAAATCCAAAATAGTTGACAAAATGTCTGAAAGTCAACATGATCTCTGAAATCTCAATTCCAAGAAGTCTGCCTGACAAAATGTTTGAAAGTCAGCATTATCTCTGAAATATTCCAAGTCCAAAAAGTCAGTGGAAATCTGAAAAGTTTTCACTAAAACATAAGTTTTTTGAAAAAGTTTAGGACATTGAAAATTCCTTCTTGATTGATCAGCATATATCCCAAAACCTCGGGTTTGCAGTTCGCTTCCACATGAAGCGCGCACCCCTGACATTAACGCCACATCACACTTTTTGTTTTTCAAATTTTCGAACAAAAAAAAAGAAAAGAAAAAAGAATAGTAAAATCCAAAGGAATACAATAAACTTTCATAACATCCCTCTAATAGTTCTCAGGCTCACAACTAAAATTTCCCAGCCATACAGTCTTTATATCCTGCAAATAGGCACGTACGCGCATTCACAGCACACAATATGTACTCGAGTCTTCGATTGACGTAAACAATTAACAAATCAAGTGCTTCGCCATCAGTACAATATCTCATTCAGAAAAAATGCACCGAAGCAAAGTTGACCCTTTGCCTGCGTAATAGTATACCTACCAATTGAAATCTACACAACTTAATCAAACCCTTCTCGAGTTGAGTAGAGTATGCCACCCTCTCGGGTCTCACCGGGATAATCTATAAATCAACCGCAACACGTATAGTAGTAGACAAGTATAAAACAACGGAAGTCGAAATTTATAAAATCGATAAATTAACCGTGAAGATTACCGAATAAGATATCGTTTGAATTATAGACCGAGTTGGTCGTCTTTTTGGTGTGTGTTTTCTCTTTTATCCCTTTCGAGATATAAAGATGTAAGTATTTTACTGTGCGCCAGCAGGGTTACTTCGGGATAACATCCCTGGCGCAGTGGTTCGAGAGTGTACAGTTCATTAAGAAAGGGAAGACGCCAATACAGGTAGCCTTTTTCGGGTGCGTGTGAAAGTGGAGAATTATATTTATGTTTTTTAATATTAATATCTGGTGTTTCGAGAATGTAAAAAGGACGTCAGATATTATCAATGGGGTTCGAAAGGTCATCTGTGGGAAATTAAGTGACTTCAAAAAAAAAAATGAATGGGTACTTTTCCTAGTGGGACCCTTGCAAAGTAAATATAGATGTCTTTTTACTTATTTGACCAAAATCTAAAAATGCTCCAAAGCTTCCAGCTATGAAAAAAATTGATTACCGACTAAATAAAATCAATAAACACAACGGGATCCCCGAATAGCTAAATTTCCATCAAATTTTACACGACTGTCGACACCAGTCAAGCTAATATCTAGGTGCTCCACCTTATCGTATCTATGCCAGCAATCCGGTACCGAATAGCGAAATGACATAGAGTTGTATTGCAAAATACGAGCACGTGAACGAGCATACCCCTATTGTAGCTAGATCCCCTCTGCAGCAAGTCCATCCTCTTGTGCATCTTTAACTAGAACCAGCTCCTCCCAAACATATCCCACTTTTTTCTCATTTCATTCAACAATCGCCGCCCTTTTCCTACTCCTTTTGCAAGCGCACCGGTGCACACCGGGTTACCTGCTTTGCTGTCCAGAGCGCGCTCCCGTATCTATGGCAAAGCTGCTGGCTTGATCTGCGATAGGTATACGGCGAGCATATCTGCGTAGCCGCCGCGATCCGCGTAGGTACCATAATTTCGTCGTACGCTTCTGCCGTGCTGTATAATCCCGTATCCGTCTTCGGAGTTGATTTAGTTTATCCGTTAAGCATGCGCGTTTCGGTCACCGCACGACGCTGAGACTGCCCCCTTGTGTACGTTTTTCTTTCCTTTTTTTTTCACTCAAAAGCTCGGGTTTTTCTTTTTCTTATTTTTTTCACGTAATTATTCGTAATAATTGATAAAATTTTTGCAATTTTTTTCATCTTAATCGAGACGTTCGAGACGGGAAATTTAAAGTAGTGCTTTTTTTCATCATTTTATTTCGATATTTTTGCTTTTTAATTGTACGTACATATTCAACTTTCGCGTTTGATTTACCTTTATACTCGCGAGTTTGATTTTGTTGTACGGTTTATATATTTATATTGCATTTTTTTAATCGGTATTTTTAAATAAATGTTGCTTTTGTCGGTGTCCAGTTCATCGTGAAGGATCACCATTGGACAGATTGTAAGTACACATCTGAATTCATTATCAATTACAAGCTCTCTTAGAATATCTATATAGATATTGTTGATGCTTGATCCGCGTTCTTCAAAGAATCTATCGATTATAGCTGCTGATATCTGCAGCAGTGCAGCAGATATGCTCATTTGCAAACGCAATGCTATTCCATTTAGTATACCAAGAGAAGTGTTTGCTGAAGAAATAGGCTATAGATATCAAGAAATCATTAGTTTGCTTGTGATCAATTTTTCAAAACGATACCTATTGCAATGCCATATAGCAATGTCTACTCTATACTTCAATATGTTCTCCCAATGTGCTCTTGTTTACTTAGCTCAATTAGCTAATCTCAATAATCATTCAATATCATATCGAGTCACTAGTCAGCTTGTTTATAGCATTGCTTATCTCTATATTACTGAGAATTTCCAATACACTCATAGTCAGCAAGATTTTAAAATCTTATCATTTTCATTTCTACGTGTAACTTAGAATGCCACTACAATATGGTTTGCTATAAGAATATATGCGAATATCTATAAACGATAAATCAACGTGATGTTCCTCGAATCAGCAGTTTCCTTTAATTCGATAAGATAACAGATTACCAATCATGCCGGTAGCTCGATTAAATTAATACAAATATCGAGAAAGGATTTGTTCGGTATGAATAGATTGAGTAACCTTTTAGGAAATGTGAGATTACGTAATATAACAAACATGTTGATTCTATTTTCTCGAAATTATCACACCTTTGAGATTTCGCTAATACTATCTACAGCTTTTTTGACTGCAGGAAACATTCGAATAAAGCTTTGTGCATGGAAGGAGTTCAATCTGAATTAAAATTCAGTAAAATTAGTTCAATCTTTTTCATTTTTAGTCGGAAATTCACTATGATCGCAACATTTTTCCGAGCAATTTTTTCATGAGCCGCAATTTTTGAATGTGTATCAGCTTTTCAAACAGTCTGATTTGGAAGAAATACAAAAAAATAAAAATTCATCATTGGAAGATAACAACACAAAAAATTTACAGATTCATGAACATTAAAAATTTTTCAAATAATCCGGATGAAATCAATTTAAGACATTGATACATGCAGACGACATTTTGCTAACACTCTTTCACAAATTCATCATCAATTTACTTTTGTATTTTTGCTTCAAATGTTTCATACTTGCCTTAATGAAATGTATCAAGAATTACAAGCGAAATTCATGAGTATCTACCTAATTATTATTTATTTCGACCTAGATTCACCTCTCAACAATTGCATACTAAAGAACCAAGGTGAAAAGATTTTGAGAGGTCTGAACTCAACAAGCAAAATGATGAAAAAATTTGTTTAGGGGCATTTTTTTGGAAAATGAGTTGTCTTCTTGAAAACTAAAATAATTTTTTTCTCTCAACATTTTCTATCCATCTGCCCAACTAAAAATGTCACTGCATTGTAATTTTCCATCATTGCATTAAAAAGGGACGTGACTAATCAAAATTTGCAGAGAGAGCCATATTTTTCAAATTTTTGTTGACCAGATTCAACTTGCGATTCCAAAAATTGATATTCTCAAGCTAACTCAAGAAAATTTATCGTGCCATTCTTTGATGACGATGCTCTTCTTATTTCTATTTTACATTTGCTTAGCATTCCATTTTTTCAAAAATACATGAAAGGAGCACTTATATGAGTATTGTATGATGGAATTAGAAGAAAATTTGAATAGAAAAAGATCAATAATATACTTTTAAAACACATTTGATTGGGAAATGAATACAAAGTGATGACCCCAACTTGATGTTTTCTTAAAGCACCAAAATTTTATGACTCCTCTCCATTAATTATGGCTATCAAAAGGAAAGCAAAATAGAATTGGCTGATCTCTCATCTATACCTACATCCTAGGAATATCAATTAATTCAAAAAATCATGTTGAACAAGTTTTAAAGTATTTTGAGAAAAATGGAATAGAATTTTTTGTTTTTGAAACAGATAATTTTAGATGAACGCGATAATATGCAGTGTACACAATGTAATCTACTTATCAGGCGATGGACGTCCAAAAATAAAATTTTTTGTTCATTCAAGTTCATTCTCAGAATGAAAAATTTGAAAAAAACATCGAATCCGAAAGAATTTGCGATTTGCTGCAATTCGGCATCAATGAACAACAGCATTTTATTTAGCTAATTTTGACTTAAGTTTTGCAAGTAAATTTATGTATCGTCGTATCATCACAAATAACGAAAAAAAATTGCATCTCATGAGGCTTAGGATTCGAACGAGAGGCCTTCGGATTGCTGCTTGCCTCCCTCTCATAGAACTGAACAATTATAATTTCCCAAAATTACGACAAAAAAATCAAATAATGCTCAAGTTATTACTAAAAATAGGTACCTATAGCAAAATAAATAACATTTATATTTTTACCTGCCCTAAAAAATCTATATTATTAGACTAGTTGGAGTACTTTACAAGAAAAAGAAATCACGTCTTTTTCTCAAACAGAGGTTTCAGTTTACATATACCCACTTAATCATTCGCATATTTCACTGATTGGCAAATCACGCAATGAAAAAAAATAAGCGAAGGAAGGCAGTCTATAAACAAAAAACACACAATTACACTAAGCGATACCGACGACTAAATATTGCTGACAAATCTAATCGTAATGGTAAAGCTAAATCTAATCTGGTAACGATAAGCACACACTCCGAAGTAAACAAGAATTCCAGCTAGGTTATAGGACCGTATAATACTGTATCATTAAATCATTAACATGATTTACGTATTTCATTTTCAGACGCTGGCAGATGGTGTTTATGCTGAATTCGCGTATTACATTTCTTCGCCACATCGGACGCTTCTTCAAATTATCGTCGTTTACATTGCGAGCCAATTGTAGCAAAAATTAACCATTACAATTCCAACAAATCGGTCCAATTAGCACCGATGGGAGTGTATGAAGGTTTAACACAGGTTAAACCGGGGATGCATTGGGTGAGTAATTTAATCTTTTCTCAATTTTATTTTCTCAGTTTGTATATAAATTTAAGTCAATATCGTTATAATTTGTTCCTACGAGTATTTCGTTGCGTAAAAAATTGATTTAATTTTTCTCCAAAATAAACTCAAAAAAAAAAACATTTGAATTTCGTTTAAAAAAATTTACCAATTTTACCATTTTGGGAATTTTCAAAATACCTAATGGTATACGAAGGCTGAAGAATTTTAATTTTGGGTATTTATGGAACTGAATTCGTCAAATTTTGGGAAAAGACAATAAAAACAATTTGTATTTTTTTTGGCTGGAAAATTTTTTCAAAAGAATCGAATTTTTAAAAATTTTTAATTCTTGTGAAAAGATCAAAAATCGTTCAATAAATTGGCATATTTTTTGAGCTTAAAAAGTCTCATATTTTACAAAATTTTTTTTGAATTTCAAATTCTACTTTCTATTGAAATATTCCACTCTCTTGAACACCTCAAAAAACCACCCTAACTCGAATAAAACACAAAACTCTTTCAAAAACTCATTAAACTGGCATAATAAATCACTCTTTTAACCACAACCCAAAAACTACCCAAACCTTTGAAATTTTCAGTCCACCTATCGTCCAACCTTGAGAACAAAAAAATCACCTACGGTCTCTCAATGGGATTCCAAACCACCTTTATCTAAACCGGAAGAGAAAAATTTGACAATGTATAGCGTGAAAAAACTCCAAATTTTTTGTCACTTATTATGGCCACAAGGTCGTCTACTGTGAATGCTGTAACGGGTACAACTCGATTCTATAATTACTCCGCGATACGCGCCACACCGGCCTATATCGAGGATGTGAAATCGACAATTTTATATAAATCTAGCATTTCCTCTCTCTCTCTCAATCGTTCGTTGTCTTTTTCACTTCGCGTGCATATCCACGAATTCATAAAAAAAAAAAAACAACCAACAGACTATTAAACTGGTTCCAGTCGTATATTCCCATCATTCTCCACGTATGGACGTAAAACCACGTTGGGGGTTGATATTTCCATAATCTCTACGAATTATCGAAGACCGACTTTTTTTCTTCTTCTTTTTTAATCACACGGGAACATAGGAACGCAGTGCTTTGAAAAATCTACTTTACAGGGAAATAGCAAAATAGAATGATGCAGTTGGATTTCTACTTCCTGCGATCAAAATACGAGTATACTTACGATACTATAAGAAGTTTGGGCTACAGGATGGATTTTGACAATTCGGGAAATCAAAATTACCACTTGTCGTTAGAAACGATGTTTATTGAAACATTTTGTAAGATTTTGGAAATTATTTTCGACAACGTCGTTCGAAATATCCCGCAGAGACGTAATAATTAATTTTTTCACATTGACGTAGAAAAAAAATTTTAAAATTGCACACTCGATGAAATTGATAACGATCAAAAAATTCTTGTTTCGTGCGTCACGATTATTTTTCTCTTAAATTTTACACTTATAAAATTTTTACATGTAAGCAATTTTTTTATGTTATGCAAAAAAAAAAAAAAAAAACGCATCCGCAAAAAAAATCGTATTTGGTTTTTTACAATGCTTGCACACGAACTACCATTATAAACAAACATTGCCTCGATTTTAGTCGCATATACTTTATACCCCTTTCAGTTTTAAGTTTCATTACGATCTAAAGTCGATTTTTTTTTTTTTTTGATAAATCGATAGGTGCCTGAACATGGCACTCGAGCAAATTATTACAAATCTTTCAATTTGTACCCTAATATAAATGAGGATAAAATCACTGAAATAATAATTGGTACCTCAACATGAACTTGAATTAACCATAAATGAAAAATAAATAAAGATATTTTTATTATATATCCAACAAAATTTTCTGAAGCAAAATCATGACCTTTTTTCATTGAAGTTTTTTAGTCATTGGCATAGGCTAAAAATGATCTCCTTCACCCTCAGAAAAAATTTTTCTTTCATCACTCAAATATATCAAAATATAATAGGGAAATTTTAACATTTGAAGAAAATTATTACATTTGCTGATGGTAATTAGTTTTTCAATTTTATGTATTTTTTGATGTACCTACTTTGGTTTCTGAAAGTCTATTTAGAGCTGATTTCATGACCTCTTCATAGCGTGTTCAACTCATGCTCAATCATTTCACTTTTTCCTCAATTCTACATTCTTGATAATCTACGCCTCGTAAAAAGTTCACATACAGCAATTAAGTAACATTTCTTCAAAAATTGATAGCCTCATGTACAGGTCTTCGATAATAACTGATAAAGACGCATGTGCATGCAACAAAATGTACTTATACCTATGTACATACAAGTCAAAAAAGATGCACTTCAACTCCTCCTATCTCTCAACCAAGATTCCTTATTTCACCTCAATTCAGGCTCGCTAACTGCATCATTCCCACGTACAAGTACATATTTCATTTTGCAAATCTTACAACTCCCGAAACCATCATCATCTGTACTTCTACGATCAGTCTGAAGGACACAGGCGACAAATGACAATCTGTAACACTGTCACATTATGTTTTCAACGATCGAGACGGGTGAAAGAACGGAGGGATAGGTTTTTTCACCATAAATTTAGACCCGTTGGAGAAAAAAAAAACATCACACGTGAACACCATTTAATACCACACAACAAGACTCTTTACGACATCATATACCCCAATACAAACCTATTACACGCTGCTTAACCATATTATTAATTTTTAAATATAGATCAAAGTGTCATTTTTTACGATGATGGTCCCTATGACACTTCCTGCGACGTTATTACCATCTCGACTGCATCCTCCTCTCAATTACATATCAAAATTCGATTATACAATTCATCGTATAAATATAAAAACGCGAAAAAAAAACTGGTTTCTAGCACAGTCGCGATAATCTACTCGATATCGCATAAACTTGGATAACATCTAAATCCTGCCTTCGCCGCACAACTAAACCAACAATAAAGGAATTAACATCTGAGAAAGAAATATTTTCATATCTACGCCACAATATTTAATATGGTTCGTGTAATAAAATATGACAAATTATTAATGCAGCCAGCTTAATACACAGTCATTAGCTCGTTTACCTATAAACGCCGACGTTTTGCTTGCCCCTCGCCACCAAAAATGCCGCTTACCGGCTTCGCGTAAACAGGTTACGCGGCCGTCGTCGTCGTCGCCACCGCCGCGTACCTATATAATTTGTTCGTCGAAGATTGAAAAATTATATTACCTGATTATTCAGCTTCGGCGTAAGGTAGCCTAGCAGCTTCGACGGTAGTTATATCCTGTCATATCGTGTACCGTCATTTTTTCCCTCTTTATCAATGAAACCATACTTAACGGTTGTCAGTCACAAGTAAACTCAATTTTACTCTCTCGGACCCGACCTATCGGCCAATTCGCACGGTACGTACCGTAATTACCACGTCTCGTCGGGGAGTGTTAAACGTGCAGCCAAAAAAGCCGAGAGGTGAATACTAGGACCATAATGCAAGCTACTTACTCCTTAGCGTGAACACGCGATTTAAAAGTTTCATTCTTAGGTGAAGAAACACACTCGAAGTGGAGACGCAAAATGAGAATCAGTACACAGAATTGCATTTGGTTTGACTCGATTTTGCGAGGAAACAGTTCGCTATAGCAGATGATTTTTTTCTTTTAAAATATTCTCCATGAAATTCTGCACAAATTACCTTTTTAATATTTTTCCTCGTAGAACCAAAAACCAGCTCAAAAAACACATCAACAGATCCACTCACTTGAAAAGTGGATATCTTTTTGGATTTTTCATTGGAAAATTGTTTTTCTGATTGTTGGTGTCGCAAAATTACTCACTTTTGGTAATGCAAATTAACATAATAAATATTGAAAATGATGATTGATTATTTTCATTGATTGTAATTTTAATCTTGATCAATGATCAAGATCAAAGCACAAAAATTGTCTAAACAGTTTTCACAATATTTTCAGCAATTTTCATGTCTTATGTTCATTTCCACGTTATTTTTAAAGATTTTTACAAGAATTTTCCAATTGTTTTTTTTATGATGTTTCAATCACTTTTTACTGCATTATACACGGATTTTTATAAAAATTTCTACATTCTTATGACTTTTTGACGATTTTGGTGGTTTTCTGAATGTTTTTATACTATTTTTTATTAGTTTTTACAAAAATTTCAACAAATTGAACGCTTGACAATTTGAACGATTTTTGACCGTTTTTGCAATAGGTGTCATTATATTGGAAAATGCCTCACTTGGGGGGAAGGGGGGTTGAAAAAAGTCCCACTTCTGATGGGGTGACCCTATGACCAAATATGTCGAAGTGGAACCTTTTCCAATATAATGACACATATTTTTACTCATTTTTGCAAAAATGTAAACAATTTTAACAACATTTTAGGCGATTATCATGATTTTTAAACAATCATATTTTTAATAATTTTTATGAAAATCTCAATAATTTTTGCGATTTTTTCACCATTTCTACAATGTTTTCACCTATTTTTATGACAATTTCTACGATTTTTACAACACTTTCAACCATTTTCATGATTTTATGGCCATTTTTACAATCGTTTTGAGGATTTTTATGAAAATTTCCAATGTTCTTATCAGATTTGAACCATCTGGTACACAAAGTAAAATCAAAAAGCAATTCTAAGTGTAGTTAT
Source organism: Pseudococcus longispinus (assembly GCA_900064475.1). NCBI lineage: Eukaryota > Metazoa > Arthropoda > Insecta > Hemiptera > Pseudococcidae > Pseudococcus > Pseudococcus longispinus. The sequence goes on from FIZU01001066.1 coordinate 14,460, forward strand.
GATTATTTATCATTAAGTAATTGCTCAAAAAGTACCTTAAAAATTAAACACGTGAAAACGTTCGATCATCCAAAATATTAAGGGTCTCTATTTACTCAATAATTTACTGAATTGATGAATCCACTCAATTTCTAATGATTTTTCATCAACCATACACCCAAGCAGATCATCCTCTCTTTGAACTTGAAATTGCGCTTTACCTTTTCTTTTTTTTTCGTAAAGTTATCAGCGATCTTTCAACGACTGCCCCAAAACGCTCCCATTCAAGTTCAGTTCTCAACGCAGTACCAAATGAAGGGCACCATGTACGCGGATTTTTTTAAATAGAACGCATCCGCGGAACATATTTTACGATTGCTAACATGTAATGACCTAGCATTTCGTGCACATGTTAGTTTGCGGTTACATAACGCCGTTACATTTCCGGTACATAGAAAAAAAAACAGTTTGTCTATATACCGCCGCTCAGTACCGAACACAAGGAGGGAGAAAGGCAACATTCTTTTTCCAACTTTTAAAACCCACAAAAAAAACACTCGATCGAACGAATAAAAAAAACCATATGCGAGATGTCCAAAATTAATAATCCTACCTGACCCAATTCGAAAGGGTCTCAGGATAATGAAGACCATAGGAAGTGGTGAACATTTTGGAAAATAATCGCCATCTAGTTACACAACTGGGCTATAGCAGTCCTCCCCCATCGACATCGAAAAAAAACTCAGACCCAGACACACGCGAACGCAGCACCGCGCAACGTTTCGATAAATATGTTAATTTTTTTTCTAATGAGTGACTGGCTGATGTCGTCGTCTCAAAACCAGTTAGTCTTAATTGTCGTCTGCGGCTACGAGTGCGAAAAAATTGAAAATCTTGGAATATATTGTCTGATATGCCGAGATAAGACGACGGAAGATGGCGAATTAACGTCAAATTCGTCATATATGCGAATACCCGGAAACCTGTACCGGTTGTTCGCGCGTTCGATCGTAAAATATGATACTTTTTTTCATATATCGTATTAATTAATTATATAAATTCATTCGGCAGATGAGTTCGCTTGTATGTTGTAGCTTCCTTATTGTATTTTATCTGCATTCAGCGCCCCATTGCAAATTGCGATTCTGGCCACAGATTCGACCTCTTTTCTACATACGACGTATACCATGCTGCGTAACCGAATCAAACGCGCTGTCTCCAGTCCAATCATAAGCCCATCTTTAATAGCCTCGATTACCCCAGTGGTGCGAACAGCGCTCACGAGGTAATAAAAATTCCAAACACGTACCCGCACAGACACACTGATCAACATAGATTAGCCCTATACGTTTCGTCGACTACTGTACCTCATGACCATACCAATCTAAAACCCCTTAGACACACATCGCTACTTACCTACCTAGACCACAAACCGCACACAGACATAGGCACACCTCACCAAAGAAACTATTGATACTTCTTCCAAACATACCTAGGTACCAAAACCAACGCAGAGTAATTAAAAGTACACGGTGGCTAACAACTTATTTGCATATTTGCATTCATTCTGAAAACATTCGGATCTCGTGTTTGCATATTAAATCGCCTCGTTGTCGTTTTTTCTTAACGCGAACTGGCCAAAAAAAAAAAAGAAATAAAATAAACATATCCCGCTCAAAACCTTAAATTAGACGTAGCAAAAATTTAGCGAACATTGAACTGATTTAAATTTGACCAGCACCCAAACGCGAATCTATTTAACCTTAGGCTCGTGTTTCGCAACACAATTCCCATCTTGGCCGCCTCTCCTATCATCACCTCGATAAATTTATTCGCCTCGATTTTCGATATATACAAATATAGGAATAAATTCGAGTATTATAAATCAATTTCCGAATGGTTGTTACGCGTGAACGACCAACACATTTATAAATATAGTACGCGAACATTCGAGCTCTGAGATGCTGTCTCTCTATCTTTTTCTCCGACACACTCGTCATCTTCGTGGTGCGTGCAACCTCTTACATCATACGTGCTCTGGCAGGGGGCAATCGTCCGCTGTGCTGCGCGGGCTCACATTTAAATTTTTTTCCTTCATTTCTGTACACTTTATACGTTAATCTTATCGAAGATTATGAACAATAGATCATCTTTGGACTATTTCCCACAATACCAGTTTCGAGTCGAATTATCGAAGGCAGCCGCACGCCCGTTCTATCAAATCTCATGCAGCAACGAAATTTATTCTCTTTGGCGAGAACTTCGTACACAAGATAGGTACGTAAATCCCAACACACAGACACACGTTTGTACAAACACAGCATACCACTCGTCGAATAAATTACCCGCGATAAACAATAAATTCTCGCGTGTAAAAATAAAAAAATATAAAAAAAATTCAACTTGTAATATTCGATTTTTATCGATCCACTAATCGAAAGTTGTTCTCTCGACATCATCGACATTTATCGAATCCACATTCTCTCAGCCACAGTTTAAGTTCGCCAGTTCTCAACCAGCCATATCATTTCGCGATCTTAGGATGGAAAAAAATTTCTTAAGGGTTTCTCAATAGCACGTAACCCGGGGGTCCCCCTTCTTTGTGCAGATCGTCATCTTCGCTTATAATTTAAATACCGTATGGTCGCCACCGTTGCTGTCGGCCGATGGTAAAACCTTGAAGTAATACAAACATATCCGCAACTTTTGTGAAATTTTTCTACACCGCATAAATTATTCGCGCTAGCGCCATAGCCTCTTGCGATCGAATTAGCGTCGAGACATCATCTTTCAGTTTCAGTACGTATCTGTGTTGGTGTAAGTACCCTTATACGTGGACGAGGCGACGAAGTTGACGATGATTTACCAGCGTAGTCGGCGCAAACGACCTTAAAAAAATAGTACTCCGGTCGTCGCGGCTCGCGATGCGCATTTCTCGCGTCGCCGGTCATCTCTATGGCGCGTATCGATACAACATGTAGACGACAAGGCTGTCGAATGCGAAAGATCTTCATAGTTCAACGATCAAAGAGCTTTTGCACCGTGAAATACACACAAATATTAGAATACACAGGGCTGCGAATATGATTATGTCGGTTTCTTGTTCTGACATCTTCGATCTTTCCTCTCCCTCTCGTCTTATCTCACTCTTTGTTTCCCAGTTTCTGCGACTTATTATAATATCGAGTGAAAGGATCTATGTATAATTGTTTGTGATAAGATCGGCGCATAACCGAGACATCTCGCGTGCTACTTGATACTTGATACATCTTCTCATATGTGTTCGATGGTTACAGTGTATGGTCGTTGTGGTTTCATGTTGGAAGGTAATCGTCTCAATGGCTATGCCAGCAGGTGTCATCGAATGATCGGCTGATTTTGTGTATGGAATCATGCGTGGCACTATAGCTAGTTCATGGATCAATTAATGATGGTTGTTTGATCATCAATTAGTTCTTTGAGCTATAAGTGCTACCACAGTCTACAATTCGTCATCAAACTAGGCATGCACGTCATAAACACGTTCATGTGCCAATTGTCACCAATTTGAATAAAGGCTATTATAAGACTGACGTTCGAATTTTTGGCTTATTAAATAAACAAAAGTACAATAGTAGTCCCCATTAAACATTTGTCCCAATAGTACCAAAGAACTGCTCAGAAATGTTGAGCCAGGTTTGAAATGAAAAATTTTTATTTGGTAGTAAATTTCGAGATCCACAAAAAACGATTTTGTGCAAAATCAGTTGATCAGAGCAATCAAAATAATAAGCTGAAAATATTCCTCGAGAAATTCTACACAAATTCCCTTTTTAATATTTTCACTCGTGGGATCAAAACTTGGCTCAAAAAACGCATTTAAAGTTCATCATAACATTTTCACACATGAGATGAAATCAAATTTGGTTCAGGCAACAATTGAATATTGATTAGAATCAAAAGGGTTTAAGTCAAAATAATTTTTCAGGAGAAGCAAAAAACTAATTTACTGAAAAAATTAATTTGTTTGAAAAATGCCTCTTGCCACTTGGGGCAAAGGGAGGGGATCATGAACGATTTTCAGGTTGGATCCCATTGAAAAATATTTAGGGATACAGGAGCTTCCACCAGCCAAACATAATGAAAATTTAAGCCTGAAACTGGGTGAAACTTGATCCATGTTAGAGTTAATCTGTGACTTGTGATAAATTTTAAAAAATAAGTAACTTTCTGTAGAAATGTCCACAAAATCAAAGAAATGTATTTTTTCTTTAAGGGAAATTTTCTATCCAATTTTTCGAAAATTTGCCCATTCTTTTCAGAAATTGGTTGAATTTTTGAAGACAATTTTAGTAATGTAGCGTACACCTTCACTCCCTGGTTCCATCGCTGAAAACCAGACAATTTATCTATCACTGGGACATGTTTACATAACCGAGTCATTAACTCGCCCATAAAAATGATTCTTCTTACGAGCTCAAAAGACAAAGCGATGTCACAAAAACCACAACACCGACCCTTTCGACTAGGTAATTCTGGTCGTTTACATTGTATACTTGGATCACCCTATGACCCCGAGTATGTTTAAAAACCCTCTACAATCGTGTATTTAATGACGCGACGCATAAGTTTAAACGTCGAATTAGCAACTAGAATTCAAGAGGAGCATACAGAAGCGAAATTTATTAACTACATAACTCACTAATTTCTTCGGTGTATTGGCATTATTCCAGTACGTTAGACGATTACCATAGACCAAAGAGACCATTCTCTGTCACATGTTTTTTCGATGCATTATCGCTATTTTCACTTCAGACATCTCGCAAACGATTCTTGTAATATACTCATCGCCAACTACTAGCACACGTACACTCGAAAACATGCGATTTTTACCCAAAAAAAAGCACCAACGACGAGAAGACAACCGATCTTCACACGAGCGTAAGGATCGCACAGGCGATGCGATACATGGTAGCATGAGTTTTCTCGCGCTGTGCACAAATAGGACGCAGATCGGCGTCGTCGGCGCCCGGCCATCGCGTCGGTTTCTCAACGTAAAGAAAACCATAGGCTACGAATAGACGCGAATATGGTATTCTTAACGGGAAATAATTCTGGGATAGCGTATCCATATCGCAATCTCTTCGTAATATATGGGTCACTGATATAATAAGTCATTTTGCTTATCGCTTAATATACATCGCGCAGAGGTGTTATGGGTAGACTGGTACGTATTTTTATTGATACATCTGCTCGTGTCGGAGCGCACAACGTACTTGGGTCCGGATTTAGGCAACATTTTGAAAGAATTGGACGCCGGGGGTGCCGGAGGTCAACGTTGTTGGGTTATTTTGCAATTCTTCATTTCTCTCGACGAATTATGATCATTGGTCGATTAAATCGTCGCATATGTCAGGGTTGTAGCGGAAGCTGCGTTCCATAAATTTCCATATCTTTACCTTACAGTACCTATATCTACATATTTACCAGAGGAGGAGGGCGGAGGTACACGCAGACTTATATTTCGTAATCGCGCCCGCGGTGGCGGTACACAACACACACCGGTTTCTTTTTCTTCGCCCAAACTCGCGCCAAAAAACCTTTTTATGAATTATTATTCGCCACTTATCTTTTGAATTATTGCCGATTATACATTGTAAAACAAATTCTTCGCGTTGTTCGTCGTGTCCACCACGCACAGGCGGCGAATACTTACCTACAGAATGAAAAACACACGCCGAATACCTCCTATAAAATATACCCGCGTGAAAACCGCGCTGCGCCGCCGTGCTCCGGTTCATATCTCGTGATTTATATCCTTCTTCGTCACACTTCGCAACCGAGCGCAACAACCTGATATTCGGGGTGGCAATAAAATACCCCTCAGGTGAAATCTGATACGTATAGTGGTCGTTCTCTCTTCGCTGCTTAGCGTCCATTCGTCTCCATCTTGTTGGCTGCTTTTTTTTATGTCTTTCGCGTTGCTTGCTCGTAACATTTCGGATCATTTTCATAAATCAAAACCATATATATGATATGGAAATTAGCGCGCTGCGTCCTGCATTGCTGACGCGCGGATACACGCGTCATTCCTCTTTATATTTATGATTGATGAAACCAGATTTTGGGAGTTACGAGTGTATACAACAAGTGCGTTCTTTGTACGGTTTATATCAGTTTTTTTTCTCAAACCTTACGAAAAGCAACCAGTTGGGATGCATCGTGTTCTTGAATTGTAGCGAGTGGTCAGATTTTGATTTTATTCGAGTCAACAGGCTGGATTGGATGCGTATTTACATTTTTATCATATTTATAGCACATTGCTTGATCTCGTGGAGCAATTCTGCGCGAAAAATGTTAAAAACTGAGCATAGCAGAACCAAAAGGAGGAGATGAAAGAGCAGCTCAACCCTTGAAATTGACAAAATTACATTTTTCAACAGAAAAATTAAGGGACGAGTTGAAAAAATTGAATAATTTTACATCTCAAAAAAATCTATCATAATTGTTGGAAATTTTCAATATTTAATCCCCTTAGAAGTGGCGTATTTAAAGGGGACAGGACTCTGGACTCCTTTTGACGACCTGAAAAATCAATTTTTGGCACTCACAATTTGTCAATAATAGACTAGCTCACATAGTGGCACACCCAGGGTTTTATCTTCAGAATAAGGGCTAAAAATGTGGAATATACCAGGAGTCCTGGTTAGGTACTTTGGATGTATTTATTTTATAACCTAAAAATTCTGAAATGTGACCATATAATATACATTGATGACGTTCAAAACACGTTCAAAATATGTAATAGTGTGCACTTTACATGAATGACATAGTGGCATCAGAATTATCAAAAATAATTTTAATGTTCAAATTTCATTAGAATTACCTCAATTTATGGTAAAAAATTTAATTTTTTCAATTTTTGAAAGAAATAAACTTTTTTGTTCGGAATTTCTTTAATTGTCATTTTTGCTTGAAAAATTCTAAAAAAAAATTGGCAAAAAATATTCAGAATTTTAAAAAAAGTGAATGAAAATATTAGAGGAATCTTATGCAAAAACGTCGATCAGATCTTCATCAACTTCAAATTCAATAACCTATTGCATTATTTTTGAATCCAAAAAAATAATAAATTATTGAAACTATATCAAATCTTCAGATTCTGAAATTTGATAATTTCAACCCCCTCTCCACACAATTTTGACAGAAATTGGACCTTGGCCACGCTAATGCCCCTCAATGAAGCCATCTTTCGGTTCATCTCCAAAATCTAATGTTCATTTTCAATACCCAGGAAACGAAATGCCAAAAATTAAAGCTGTCCCTTCGGAATTCGGCAAAATTATATTTTCACCCAAAATTAGGTCAATCTATCGATAAAATTAACTCATCATCGTTGCTAACAGCCATTATCAATTACGTAGGCGCGAAAAACTGCACCACAACGTGTAATTTTCGAGCCCATGTTCGGTTTAAAAGTTGAAATTAAGACGTTCATTGCCAGACCGAAAGTTCCGCCCTTCCGCCCATTCGGTATCGCGTCATTAATTCGTTATCGTTGCCGCTTCTCGAACTGCTCTTAATTAACCGAAATTAATTATCCGCGAATAGTATACCTTACATTTATAAACAACGTATATAATACATAGATGGTATACGACCGACGTACAGGTTGCATCATTAAGTTGTCTTTAAAAATACCTAGATATATGTTCTGCCTGCGTATATGTGGCTTATGTATACAACCACGCGATCCCTCGATCATCTTTTCTTACCCAGATAGACTCGTCGGCACTTCATAGAGCTTTTCTTTACCTCTTACCTACGCTTGATACGTTCCAAATAAGATAAATTATTTATCCTCGCCTCGTCGCTTGGTCGCGTTACGCAGCAGTTTAATGCTTCAAATTCTCACCTCTCTTTCTCTCCCTCGTGCGTGCTCTCCCAGCAGAGATTCTCTTCGACTTACCAGCATCCCTGTATACCTATCCTCCTAAAGGATCGCGATAAGCCGACGTTTCACGCTGCGTTTTAGCCATCGCACGTCATTCATCACGCGATAAAATGCCTCGTTGTCGTAATTCCATCATACTGGAAAGATAACACATATTTTTAAGAACCCCTAAGTGGACACGGACAATTATTTCGTCTTTTGCTCCCTTCTTCTTCTTCCCAGGTCCCAGATTTATTTACATTATTATTATTATTATACGTAGAATAAACCTAAACGACATACATACGCGGTGTTCTATCCGATGTAATAACTTTGAATGCCCTCCCCTTCGTATCGGAGAAAAAACACTTCATATTATACTAATAAATACGTGATTATATTTGCATAACCATTTTTTCTGTACCGCTTCTCTCCCTGTTAGAGGCGCGCGCGCGGATTGTTTATGACGAATATTTACATATAAACGACAAATATTAAGACTTGAATTATTGAATTTGAACATTCTTTGTAAGCTAGTAACAAAGCCGAGTTTAAAGGAGTATCGTAAATCGTTATAAATACGTACGTACGTACACTACACGCTGCCGTCCCAGGCAACCGTACTATTGCCATAAGTCAACATCGTAAATTTTCTCACCTCTTTTGCCCAAGCAACTCTATTACTTTATTGAGCTTTATTACGCGCGTTACGTCATTCCACCGTGCAACAACACAAAAATTTATTTACAAGCTTTCTCGTAACTTATATAGTTATAATTTGCAACCGCCACACCTCTCTCAAACCCCCTCCCTCGGGCAGTATTCGCTTCACGTAGGTTTTTACACGTTTACGTATCTATTTAAAAAAAACGTACTGCTACCCACAATAAATTCGCAGGTATTTGTACTTCGAGAAGAAAAATAAACGAGTGACGAAAATATACCAAATTCGTCAAACTTTTGTACCCTGCGAGCGAGTTCAACTTCGACGTAAGAATGTTCGTAAATTGACGTAACACTTACCTTGGCAACAAATCAATCGCGTTATTTGGTCGTTGAGACATTTTTCATCGTTGGATCATTCTTTCGTATATGAGTGATTGATTTCACTGGCCATTTTTCAAATTTCTGTAAACAAAAAATACGTACAACGTTAGAACGTTAAATGACATCGATATAATTACTTCATCATTTAATTCGACCAACAGAATAAGTCATATGAACGTCGAGATATAGGTTTTTTTTGGGTCAATTTGATTGTCTCAACTGTTGAATCATGGATTGATTTCAAAATTCATCTCTAATCTACTTTTTGTCAAAATATTAAGATGGTTTTGAACGAGTTTCTATGTCGAACAATGGCATATTCAAGAGGAAGAAGCCAAAGAGATCAAGAACCTCCACCCCCTTGACTAAAATATTGGAAAAATAATCAAATTCCAACTTTTGACTGCCTTTTTCTGCAAAAATCTCAATACTTTTGGTTTTGTCGATTATGTAAAACCGAGTATTGAATATGGCGGAAAAATCAAACAGAAAAATTATTATTTTGTTTTTTTTTTGCCATGAAAAAAATCAAATTAGTGTACTGTCGCGAGAAAATTTGAAATCTGCAGCAGTCATCAAATTATTGTTCATCTCCGTTAATCACCTCCTCCTTCTAAAACCAGTCTTGGTCTACAAAACTTTTTCAGAATTTTGCAAAACCATCGGCAGAATGTTTCTCAATTTAACACCTCCCCCCCTCCTTAACAACCTCCACCTTCAATGGGAATCTCTCACTCCAAGAGATAAATTGAAAAAAAATGAATTTTTAATGCATTTTGAACGAAAAGTGCAAGATTTCTGAGCCAAATGCATGACTTTTTCAGTACTTTTTCAACACTTTCAGCACCTGCTACACCAGGGTGTCTAACAAAATTTTTCGAGAAAAAAGCTTGACTTAGCTTGACCTTTTCGAATGACTTTTTTGACATTATTACAACCAAACCCCAAATTTTTTGACCCCCCC
>FIZU01001071.1:0-11085 GCA_900064475.1 Pseudococcus longispinus
AAATGCTATTAAAAAGGTCATGTGCAATTTTCACGTAACTGCAATATTCAAGGTGCTAGACGTATTTGAAAATTTTAATCGCGAATAATTCGGGAACCGGTTCATCGATTTTTCTCGAATTCAATAGGGTTCTATTCTCAGTAGCATTTGATTTTTCATAAAAATTTCATTTCATTTGGTCAATTATTACGAAACTTATCGTCTGGATAAAACTTTAAGTATACCTACTGTCAGGTCAATTTTAATAGCTGATTTTTCGATTCTCAAAAATCAGCTAAAATTCAGAGCACAAACACGATAAATGCTAAATGAATAGATTAGAAGCATAAAAATTCATCAATATTTTAAAAATTACCTTCTTTTCATTCCTACCCAAAATAGGTATGTAGAATAAGTTGAATTTATCAGTTGTGTAGTCGGAGAGTCATTCGCGGAGGGAGGGGCAGAAGGGGGCGACAAAGAATATGATTTTATATGAAATTATTCAAAAATGCTCATTAGGCCTAGACAAAATCATTCAATAGCTGAAATTTCTTCAAAATAATAAAAAAGAAAAAAATTAATTTTGAATGAATTTTGAACGAAAAATGTCGGACTTCTGAGCCAAATTCAGCATTTTTTCGAATTTCAGCACCACTTTGTCAAATGGATGGCTTTTTCAGCCCTTTCAGCAACTGTTAGACACCTTGTTTAATAAAAAGATAGAAATCGCTAATTCATATGTCAATGTGACCGTTCATGAAAAAAAAGACAAGTGTTACAAAATCACATTTTGAAAAAAAACGCGTTCGAAGGTTCAAAATGTGTTCAAACTGATTTTACACACGTTTTTTTCGAAACGTGATTTGGTGACACAGTCACACACATTTTTTATACCTAATTTTTTGCTTCCTTATTTGATTATTCTGGAAATTGTAGGTACAAAAAGTCATTTAAAAATTTGAAAATTTCTCTAAATCATTTTTAAAACTGAAAGAAATTGATTTTTTTTTTAAATCGATAAAATCAATTATTTATTAGTTATTTTCACCCAAAAAAATCATCAGGGGTGATTTTTCATCAACATTTCTTTTTTTAGGAAGACATGAAAAATTTCATCCTCACATTTTTTATTTATTTTTTTAATATTAGGAAAGAAGAGAGAATTATTTTTGAAAATATCTGAATTTACTTGAGTCCAATTCAGTGATCTAAACAAATAAAACCAGTTTTTACCACTTTTCACCTCTACCTCACTCCTCATCTTTCTAAAGAGACACGAATATAAAATTTCGAAAAAATGAGAGGTGTATTTTATTACAATAGATATTTTAGAAACCCCTGAAACTTGGGTGAAAACCGCTATCGATGGTCTTTGTACATTAAATCATCAGCATTATAGCCATAAAAATTAAGATTTTCTCAAAAATAATCCCCCTCTTCCTCTTCATCGCTCTCATTAAAAAAATAATAAAAAAAAAAACGAAAATTAATATTTATCATCACAGTCTGAAAAAAGAATAATACCTTAGGGATAATCTTTTTGAGCAAATATATCAAGAGAAGTAAATTTTATCAAGAAATTTCTTTTGAAAATTTCATTTTTTTTTGGAAAATTGATAGAAAAATTTTCAAGATTATATTTTATGATATGAGAAAAATTGAGGAAAAATTTTTGAGTTTTGAAATAAAGTTTCGTTTACGTTTTCAAAATCATTAAAAAAAATTTCATCAGAATGCTGCAAAAAAATTCGAAAAAAGGGTTTTTAAAACCTCCCTCTACCCTTATAAATAAAACTGAAATCGATTTTCTGAAATAGAAAAACAATCAATACCTAACTCAATAATTTTTGAGCTCATAATTTGATCAAAATTTTGACAAAATTACAACTCCAGGAAGATCGCTAGGATATGGTTCTTATTTTGGAAATTGTTTCTGACACCCCCCTCCCCCCTCAATTGATTACACATCAGGAAGAAAATAATTCCCTATTTTTTATTTTTTATCCAACTTCATTCTAAATGATATCGAGGGTCCCTCATTTTTAAAAAAATTTAAAAAATAGTAAAAACTTGTAAAAAATTCAAATTTAAAAAAAATTTAAACAAATTGGTCACAACATATGTGCTTATACCCAACAAGACCATTTTCGATGATTTTTCATCTTTACCCCTGTTTTTATGAGGCATCAAAAAATTTCATTTTTTAAAGAATTTTTTCAAGTTATTCAGAAAGAACCTGTAAAATTGAGAATTTTTCAAAAACGTGAAATGACTGTATGGTAGAGGGGGCTCTTGAGAGTATTTGGTAGGGTGGGTCGTCTTTGACTTTTTTTTTGGGGAGAAATTTGAATGTTGTGAGGTGCTGTAAAAAGACCACGGAAAAAATTTTAGGGCTCCAGGCTATGGGATTCAAAATTTTCAATTTTTCAAAAAAAGTCATAATTATAATTTATATTTAGTTAAAAATCGAAAAAGAAAATTGTATTTTTTTGTGATAATTAATCATATTATATCCATTTATGAGAAAAAAAATATTTCAGCACTTTTTTCCACTTTTCTGGGGTTTTAGGGTGGTTTCACTTAATTGGAGACAGTTATATTTTTAGAACCGATCTTCCTTTTGTTTTTTTATTATATCAAAAATATCGATTTCTTCGATTTTTCGATTTCGATTCAACTCGTTTTATATAGTGGCTTTCTTATTTTGATATCTTCGTTTTTTCATTAATTTGATATTTTATTGCATTCAAGTGACTTAAATCAAAATCGAAAAATCGATACTTTCGATAGTTTTCGATGTTTTTTCAAACAGGGTAAAAAAACAAAAACATGAAAAAAAGAAAAAAACATAAAAAATTGATTTAAATCGAAATCGAAAAATCGAAAAAAATCGATATTATCGATAGTTTTTGATGTTGGGCTACCAATAGCACTAAAACAGTTTTATTTCATTTTCCCAAGTGTCTCCAATTACCAACGATCTCCGGAAATTCATTGCTATTTAGAGATGCAAACCGTTCCTCAGGTATTCAAAATAAAAATTGAAACCCAAAAAATTTTCCACGGTCTTTTGATACTATCCAATAACTTTTTTTCAAATTCCTTCTCCAATTTTCCGAAAAAAAAAAAAATGGTAAGGACGACCTATCCTTATATTTGACAATCAAAAAGTGAAGAAAATATATGGAATTGGATCTGGAAAATGAAGAGAAAAAATCGCCAAACACATTTTTTTTGGGTAAAAATGTGTGTGTCAAGACTATTTTAATTACAAAAATTTTTTAAAGTTTTTTTCCCCCAAATAACTTGAAAACTGCTTAAAAATTTACATTTTTCATATCCCATAAAAACTTTGGTAAAGATAGAAAAATCTCTGAAAAAGTTAAAATGATTTTGTTGGGTAAAAGTACGTACGTCGTGACCATTTTGCTTAAAATTTTTCAATTTTTTACATATTTTTTCATTTTTTTAAATGAAGAGGGGGGATCCCCGGTACCACTTGGAATGAAGTTAGAAAAAAATATATAAAATAGAGAATTACTTTCTCCATATGTGTAACCAATTAACGGAGGGCCCTGAAAAAATTTCTAAAATAATTCCCAGCTAGAAGATTACTGACCTATGCATATTAATAGACGCCTACAAGACCAGCACTTCGAACAATCAAGTTTATAAATACCTATTAAAATTTTGAAACATTTAATCAGACAATTTATATGATGATCTAATTAAACCAGATCTAGTTTTAAGATTAATTTTATTCCTAAATCGAGTCCCGTCTTCAGTCATCAGAATAGCCGAAAATAAAAATACATTTGCAATATGGTAAAATACAAATTACATAAAACTAAAAGCGGTATTTTCGTCGACAGAATTAATCCAAATGTCAACTGGATTAAGAAAAATTCTCAACATTACTTAATCTCGAGTAAGTACTTGTTAATAAACCGGTTCATCTGATCTTTGTCGCTATTATTCAACAAACTCTCTATAAGTATTAAAATTCGATAGAGCGTAAAAAAGTAGATGAAAAATTGAAAAAGATGAAAGATGAAAAAAAAAAACTAATCTAAATAATCTGACAATGTATATTCTGCGATGTCTCAATCGCCATGCTGTGTACCTAGAATTACATAAGATAGGAGTTTATGACCTTTTGATTTTTTACAGAGTTGACTTATTGCGATCACAATAAGGATGTTTGCGAGAACGCTGCTACTTGCGTAAGCCTCACCGAAGAAGATGGAAATTACAGGTGCATCTGTCCAGAAGGATTTATCGGACGTAATTGCGAAATCGATCGCAAAAAGGTAATAACTGTCGAATATTATTTATAAAAAGAACAAAAAACAAAACTTCTTTGCGGTTTTTACAGGTTGAAATAATGGGTTTGGTACCACCCCCTCCGGTCCATGGAATGATACACACGACCACAACAACGACGCACAATTCACTTTTAAACGCAACCACCGATAAAGTCATCACGGACAATGAACTTTCAAACGAAGCGATATAAAGAAAATCAATCTTGAATGTGTCAACGTAACCTGCAATTTGGAAACTATAACTTTCATTAGTTTTTTATTATTTATTTTTCATTTTTTTTTGTAGTCCCAATGATAACGAAAGAGAACCTTTTTTTCTTCCAAAATGATTAATAACTTTCATCTATATTTTAAGCCTGTAGCATGTTTTTATTAGATATTTATTTATTCAAACGTGTATTTATTTTTAATAAATTATTTATTGATTTTTAAATCAATTTTTACCATTATTTTGCGTGAATTCATTATGCTCGATAACGAATTGAATTCCATCGTTTTAAATACTCCTGCCGAATAACAAATAGGCAATTCAAATAACACGTGCGATTTGTAGACATTCCGTAGTCAGCGAATGCCTAAAAGGCATTTTTATTATGGAAACATGACTGGTAAAAAATTTACCCAAAATTGCCATCATTAATAATGTATGTACTTTTAAAAGGCGTCATTAAGAGAAATCGAATGATTTTTATTTTTCATTGCGGAATATTTGTTGGCCGAATTGGTCATCGCGAATAAAAGAATTAAGCTATTGCAAATTACTGTTTTTTTTTTCTAAATAAGTACGAACTTCAACTTTAGCAAATAATTCAGACAAAATTACAGATTTTTGGTCAATTTTTTGGGAGAAATTTCAAAGATAAGTAATTCAAAATCTAATTGCTGGTCATTTCATCTTTTAAAATCAATTACCAGCAAACACAGAAGTAATTTGGAACCTTCCAATCCATTTTTAATACTTTTGGCACAGATGTGTCTTAAGGCGAGGGTCAGGGAAATTTTTGAGTTACGTTTTTTTATCACGAAATTGTATTACCTTTGATGACCTTTTG
Source organism: Pseudococcus longispinus (assembly GCA_900064475.1). Classification (NCBI taxonomy): domain Eukaryota; kingdom Metazoa; phylum Arthropoda; class Insecta; order Hemiptera; family Pseudococcidae; genus Pseudococcus; species Pseudococcus longispinus. The sequence continues at coordinate 5,360 of FIZU01001071.1, forward strand.
AACTTGAAAAATCCCAAACATTCTCTTCAGCCAGATGATTTTTTGAAGATGGAAAATTACAGATAGTAAAAGTGGTTCAAATATTGTCAAAATTTTCATAGTAATTTTAATTTATGATTCTGATTAAATCAGTCAAAAAGCCATAAAAATTGTTAAAATGGTCAAAAATTTTACAAAAAGGAACGCAAATGTTGAAAATTGTCATAAAATCATGAAAGTTGTTGAAAAAGCGGTAAAAATTATTAAAACTGTAATGAAAATTCGTGAAAATTTCGTAGAAATGGCGAAAAATTGTGAAAACTGTTCAGTTGAAAATTTCGTTGAAATTGAAATAATTTTCATAAAAATTATTTAAAATATGAAAAAAATGATCAAAAGCATTGAAAATTGTCCAAAATGGTATAATTATCGAAATTTTAACAATAAATCACAATTTCAGAAATGTTTGTAAATGATTAATCAAGTTTCAAAAATATTTTTCCAAAAAATTATCCCAATTTTTTTTTGAAATGGATACGATTTATGATGAGGTGGGGGGGGGGGATAAAGTATAATTTTTGCATTACGTTTTGTCAACATTTTCATAGAAATTACTTGAAAAATGAAAAAAATGATAGAAAAATTATGAAAATTATTGAAATGGTAAAAAATTTTACAAAAAACAGGACAAACATTGTAAAAATTAAAAAAAAAAGTATGAAAATTGTTGAAACTGCCACAAAAATAGGTGAAAATATCGTAGAAATGGCAAAAAAAAATCATAAAAACGGTTGAAAATATTGTTAAAATTTAAAAAAAATGTTGTTTAAATAGTCAAAAATTATAAAAATTGGCGGAAATATTGTAAAAATTGTCCAAAAGTCATTAATTTTTTTTTAAATTTCGTAAAAATGGCCATGAAGACTTAAAAACTGTAAAAAAATCTTATAAGACATGTCAACATTTTCATATAAATTATCCGAACTATGAAAAAAAATGATCAAAACATTACAAAAATCGTTGAAGTGGTCAAAAATTTTACAAAAAACCGAGCAAATAATTACTGAAAAAATTTTCAAAAAAAATATGAAAATTGTTAAAAAAGTGGTAAAAATGATTGAAACTGCAAAAAAAAATAGGTGAAAATATCATAGAAATGGCAAAAAAAAATCATGAAAACGGTTGAAAATTTTGTTTAAATTGTTGAAAATGTTGTTAAAATGGCTAAAAATTTTCCAAAAGTAATTAAATTTTTGTAAAAATTTCGTAAAAATGGCCATAAAGTTAAACTGTTGAAAAATCTTGTAAAAATTGTAAAAACTTCCATATAAATTATATGAAATATGAAAAAAAAATTATACAAAAAACCAATCAAAAACTATTGAAAAAATTTTCAAAAAATAACATGAAAATTGTTAAAAAAGTGGCGAAAATGATTGAAACTGCCACAAAAATTGGTGAAAATGTCGTAGAAACCGCAATAAAATCATGAAAACGGTTGAAAATTTTGTTTAAATTGTTGAAAATGTTGTTAAAATGGCAAAAAATTATATAAAAATTGGCGGAAACATTGAAAAATTGTCCAAAAATCTCGTAAGAATTGTTAACATTTCCATAGAAATCATTTGAAATATGAAACCAATGATCAAAAAAGCATAAAAGTTGTCGAAAACATAAAAATTTTTGAAATATTCATAAAAATCGATTAAAATTTTGTAAAAAAATTATAGAAAAATTACGAACATTTTTAAAAATTTTGTAAAAATTGTTAAAATTGTCAAAAAATGGTAAAAATGTCGATAAAATGGCCAAAAATTCACGAAAACTTTCAAAAATATCGTAAAAGTTGTGAAAATATCACAAAAATTCGTAAAAATGTTATAAAAATGGGCAAAAAAATCATGAAATCCGTCAAATATCTCGTAAAAAATTCTAGAATGTTTACAAATTTTTCCCCATTTTTGTGTAATTTTTACTGATTTTTATGAAAATTTGTGAATATAGCAAAGTTTTTTTTGTGCAATTTTTACCACTTTTATTACACTTTTCAACGATTTTATGGAATATTTTCATAATTTTTACGCCATTTTCAAAACTTTTTGTGATTTTTTTACCGTTTTTACAAAGAATGTTTTTTTTTTTTAAATAGAAATTACGATAATTTCAACGACAGATGATTTTAATGATTTTCTGACAGTTTTTACAATATTTTTACAATTTCTGTGAAAATTTAAACAATTTTGACACAAATTTTGACAATTTTCACGATTTTTTGATCAATTTTTACAATTTTAATACTTCTTGTTATTGTGATTTTTTGGCCATTTTTACGATATTTTTACAGATTTTTAAGACAATTTAAATAATCTTTGTAAGATTTTCAACAATTGCGATGATTTATGGCCCATTTTTCCTCCAATTTTTCAAAGATTCCAAAAATCGAAAAATATTCTTCAGCAGCTGTATTGTCGAAATTGAGGTTTCTGGGGCTGGTTCCTTTCATTTAATTCTGCCATTGTTCAATTTTTCAAACTCATGATCTACACAAGTACTCTAGACAAATGTTTGGAATAGAAGGGGAAAAGGGATCAAATCAAGCTCCTAAATGTTGACATAAGTTGGCTGATTCATTTTTTTTGTAACCCCTTCATCAAGAAATTCGGCCATTTCATCACATCTTCAACAATTATCATCTAAATTATAATTTTTCATCCTACGACACATCAAAAATTATTCCAAAACCATCAATACCTACCACATGAGGAGCGAAACAATTCCAATACAAAAATAGGCTTTCAAGCCCCTTCCTCCCCCTCACATCTCATTAAAAAGTAAATCATAACCGAGATAATTACATTTTTCGGCTAATTATATCTCCTTAAATGACCAGATAATATTCAATCGTAATTAAATTCGGTTTCTAATCTACTCGTAGCAAAGGTGCGAAGCTCTCATAACCACGTTATTTTGCAACGTTAATACCTACACGTACTCGTAGGTAGGTATAAATCGAATATACGAGGAAATTTAGCTCGTAAAAAAAGCAAAGTCATGTCTTACAGAAACAACATCCATCAAATTGGACTCATCAGACGTTCGATTCAAAACGCAGACTAAATTACTCTACGAAATGACATATAAATTGCATGATAAATCGAAGCATTACCGGCGTTATCAAGATTTCAACCAGAAGGCGAAATTGTATAACCGAAGGTAAAGTAAAAAGTAATAGGTTAGGTCAAGAGTACTCGGTAATATTGGAACTGCAGGCAGACGTCTAATAAATCTGTAAATTGTTACGATTCCTTCTTTTTTACAAACAAAATACATCATCGAACTGACCTGGTTTTTAAAGCGAGAAAAACTCGGTAATTGGATCAAAGTGTCGTGTGTTTGTGATGAAAAAAAAACTGCATCTGACACGTGCATATGACATACGCCATCGTACAGATTAAGTTAACTAATCGAGCCAGTAATTCATTCATAATGAAAATCGAGTAATTCAATAACAAGGTTCTTAGAACAAGTTCACCGTTGGTGTACAATTAAGATGATTCGAGTTGAAATTATTTTTGTACACGCGTTGCGATGCCTTCGAGCGGGACTCGCACGTTCATCGGATTGACCAATCGAACTAATTACGACGGTGCGATTGCGAAAAAAAAAAGTCCAAACGTATCGTTATTTTTCAATATTTTGAAAATAGGTTAGGAAGTGAACTACAATGATCGTGTGACAAGATGGTTCGTGTTTGGTCGAACCAGTTCTACTACTTTTTCGTTTAACACCTGAGCTACGCAAACGTGAACTATGAGTTTCCCAGGCAAGACTGAAAATAATGGCTTTTTATTACGCTGGCACGTGTTATGTAATCCATAGGTATACAATATACGCGATATGCAACAATTTAACAAATGTGGGAATTAAAATGCGACAAGATGCATTAATAATTATAAATTATTAAAATGTATTTTTTTTCTCTCTTTTATAAAAGATTTCTATATATTTAAATTTCTCCATATTTACCTATAACGAACCACCTGGTGATGAAATTAACGGGAAATGATTAAAATAAAATTGACCACTTTTTTTTGCTACCTGGATGTTAATTCTATACGCGGATTTCGGAATCATATGCCACGTGGAAATACTCGTAAGTTATCGAATAATAAATTAGTCTAGAATTTATTTGATGATCTGGCAATGATACATACCGACGTATATGAGCACTTAAGCATGCATATAACGCGTAGGAGTCGTCTAAAGAATATTTCAGAAGCATCTATTGTCTTTTTTAACAAAATCCTTGGTGAAAGTAAATTGGTCACGTTCAAGTTCAAATCATACAGAACCGTAATGGCATATTTTAGATGTTCTTTATTAGGTTAATAACCAAGAATCATACCTTAATGCTGAATCATATGAAACATATCATTTTATAGCAGCACGAATCACTATAACTTGAAAAAGACTTCAGATAATTGAGATGAGCGAATTCGAAAATATAGAAATTAATACGCTAGAGGTATTTCTATCAATTTTCGATTCCAGATTCACAAACGGGTGAAGACGACGAAAAACAACTTACGACACAGTCACCTCGTTTTATATTTAACAAAGGTACTTGGGATTTTGACCAAATCCAACAGGGTGGTTCATTTTGAGTTGGAGCTGCATCATAGAAAATTTTAAACCCCTAGCTCAAAGGGGAACAGAGCTGGGGTGTTCAAAGTGTGGTCACTTTTGAAAAAACCTGATTTTTTCCCCATTTTTGGGTAGTGCCACCTGCCTGGTACCTCGTTTACCCCCTGAAAAAATGCAATTTGAGTTTCTAAGCCTCCCTAGGCCATTGACCTCGAAATTGGATACCACCTATTGCCCTCTACCAGGGGGCTGAAAAGTTGCAGATCGCTGAAAAGTCGAGATTTTTGATTTATAAGGAAATAAAATACCCTCCACTGGGTACCGAAATTGAACCTAAAATGCCCCTATTGATGCAATAAAATTATTTCGATTAAAAATTGAAAATTTTTCGTTACAGTTAAGTCAATTTTAAATTTTTATAAGCAATCAACATTTTTTCAATTGTTCATTATGAAAATTGATTTTAGCAAAAATCAAAAGTTGGCAAGCCTGGTGAATTAATTTTTTTTTAATTTAATAAATAATTTAAAAAATATCCAAGTTGGTAATTCAAAAAAAAAAAATTCCAAAAAAAATTTTCACCTTTTTTTTTTATTGAATTTCATATTTTATAATTTTGTTATAAAAAAATGATTTTTTTCGTGCTGGGGTTTGCACCATTGAAAAGAGGGCATTTTTTTACACAACTTAAGCTCATAGTAATGGTAAGTTAATAAGAAAAAAGTTTTAAAATTTTGCTAAAATTGAAAAAAAGTATAGGTGAATTTTTTTTTGTGTTTTTCGAATATTTTATTAGTTATTGGGGCTTCCTTATCAGTTATCACCTAACCCCTAAACCAATTATAGTTGGAACTTCATCACAAATCAAAAATGGTAAACAAAATTACCTTTTTTTTCACTGATCATAATTTTGCCCCTTCAATTCCAAGCATAAGTCAACCATATCTACTTAAGTTCAGTATGAGTTGCCTATTTACCTGGAAGAAGGTGAGTCATTACTCATGTAGCACCCTGCATAAGCTATGGAAGTGCCAACCCCTTCTGCTTCGGAAGCTAGTCTACACCCCCCCCCCCCCCCCCCCCCCCCCCAAAAAAAGAAAAAA
>FIZU01001073.1:0-10973 GCA_900064475.1 Pseudococcus longispinus
AAAAATTGAAGTAAAAAAAAATGAAAACTGAAACTGAAATCAAGAAATCAAAACTGAAACTGAAACTGAAATGCTCAAAACTGAAATTGAAAACGGATAAAGTGAAACTGAAACCTCTAAAATTGAATACTGAAAACTGAAACTGAAACTGAAATTATTTCAGTTTTCCACCCCTAATCATTACGTTGAAACGAAACAAGAATTGGCATTTGGGATAATAAAAAAAACTGAAACTAAAACCAATCATTTTTTCAGTTTCAATTTCCATTTTTCAGTTTCCAGTTTCAGTTTTTGACTGTTCAGTTTCACTTTTCAGTTTCAGTTTTCGGTTTTCAACTTTTCTGCAGGGCTGTAGGACTGGGTTTGGCCCGGCCCAAAACCTGGCGAAACGCGGTTAAAATGCAGACCCGGTTCAGTTGAAATGCCCACCGGGTCCAAGGCCCAAAACCCACTTTACTACAAAAAATGTAGAAATTACTCAAAAATGAAACAAAAATTGCTAGAAATGTTGAAAAATTAGTTTTTTAAACGATATTTTCAGTCACATTTTAAAAAAATGCAATAAATGACTGGCTCAGACCATAGACGAGGAGTCCAGGACCGGCCTGACCCTGTCCCAGTTAAATTGTTCTGTTGTTGTTGTCCCTGGCAAAGGCCCGAGTCCCTGATGAAAAAATGAACTGGTCTTACTCCTCTCCTACTCCTACAGCCCTGGCTTTCAGTTTCAGTTTTGGATTTTTCAATTTTAGTATTAGTTTCAGCTGGTAAAAAACAGTTTAAAAAAAACAAAAAAATGTTTTTTTTGTTTAAAACAATGTATAAAAGTGGTTGTTTGAAAACTATGTTTAAAACGCGTTTTGAACATGTATTAAACACAAAAAATGGAAAATTTCAGTGGGTTCTCCATTTTTTAACAATGTTTTTAGGTTTTTGTCGAAATGTCGAGAAAATTGAATATCATACAAAAATGGTTGTTTAAAATCGATGTTTAAAACATGTTTCAAACGACGTTTAAAACATGTTGTTAACAAACTTAAGAAAAATTTCAATGTTTTCTTTCATTTTTTCGTCAAAATATTGAAAAAACAAATGAAAATCAGATCATAAAATTGTTTTTTCAACAATAAAAAAAACGCGTTTTAAGCTAAAAAAAACCTTTTGTTCTTTTAACAATTTTTTTGTTTAAAACGCGATCTTTGTTTTTTTGAAAGATGACAGTTCCTGAGTTTCAGTCTCAAAAAATCTTTTCAGTTTTCAGTTTTTCATCCTTGCAATTTGCAAAAAATTGAGGGTGTTTCACTTTCGTGTTTTGTTCCCCCTTTTTTATAATTAATAGCAAGTACCAATGTAACTTCATATTTTTACAACTAGTAAATAATAAAATGAAACTAGAAAAAAAATCGAAAACGAAAACCGTGCGAAAACTTAGGCAAAAAAAAATAAAAACATAAAGTCTCCAAACTGGTTCGGAAAAAAATTGCTTTATTTTGTCGCTGATTGCAAAAATCAATTGTTGTTTGTTTTTCCAGCAATGTAAACAAAACGTGGCACCTTCCGCCTTCGCCATTTCCTGGTAATTTCCCATGAATTGAAAAATTCTTACGTGTTCAATCATAAATTACTTAAGCATTAGTCATCCAATTCATCCACCATTTTATTCTACAACACTTGAAGCATAATATTCATTTTTTCATGTTATCGCTAGTGTTATTCTTATTTTGTGATTTGGTGCGTCGCGTCGGTTTTTGGTGATGATTCCATTCGAGCTTTTTGTTTCCAACTTCAAATTCAAGTTGATGATCAGAATGACGAACAAACGCGGAGACTTGATCATTGAGTAAGTGCCTATTTACATTCAATCAGTCAATTTTATATTGAATTGAGATTATATTTTGATACTGATATGCTAGTGGAAAGTATAAAACTAGTCGGTCGAATGCCTAGATTAGTCGAATATGTTACATATTTCCGAGTGTAACTTCAGTGATCAGTAGGTAATAGGAAAGTGTTGGTGTACATTAGTTATCTAAGGTCGAAAGCTGTATTTCAGAGCACCAAATCGTTGACTATTTTCTATACCTCGCTAGCACCTATCACGTAGACATTTTGCAATAAGCTTCTCTTCTCGTAAAGTCTGTCAAACACCCAAGTGCAATTAATTAACCACTACTACCGAAACAATTCATGCCCATGCGAACGTAGAAGGAGATCTCCAATAAAGGTAAATTCACGACACCGAAGCCGAACCATTTGTATTGAGCCTAGAAAGTGGACGTCGTTCTGCCGCCAACACTTGAGTAAAATAGTAGATATTTAACTCTCATAGTATACTATCAGTATTCAAAGTGCACGCCATCAACATACGGCTTTCTGTCACATTTTCTAACAAGTTACTTCCACACAATCACACAATAAATCGTCGCGGCAATTTCTAAAATTTCAAGCTCGGCCATGCGCTTAGGATGCATTTTTTACACGTTATGAATCATCGGTACGCTTTTAATATTCGATACGTTACCTACTTATGAAGGTATAAATTTAATGTTCTTTTTAAAATGGAACAAAAGAAAGATGAGAAGATGCTCTTTGACCCGGTACCAATACACTATGACAACGACGGTCACGACACACGTTATAACGCTACCGTATCTCGTATGCAATTTTTTACTTTATTTTACCATAAAATCGTGCGCTTCTTAGTTTACATTCGATTTGAAAATAAATTCTATTCTTTTACTTGTTTATTCTGAAATACAAATCAAACAATACAATATGTGTATTAAATACCGAAAAACACTGTATTGTACCTACTGCGTTATGGGAAAATATTGTAGAGTCGATTCTGAGGTATGATGGTGGTGTTTCTCATCGTATAAGTTAATGTATGAGTAACGATAACGATTTTTTTCTCTCGTAAATATGCGAAAGTAAACAACAACGGTATCATTTTTATTGAAATTAACAAATTTTTTATTTTGTAAACGGAATATTAGATGAATTCGGTAATTAGATACGTACGAATTTATTAGGTATTGAATTATTTTATAAGTTTGAAGTTTCCTCTTTTATTCATTATTCTGTTTGATCCTTAATGAACGGATTTCGGTTGAACGTCATTTTGAATTTTTGATTTTGTAAACTTTCAGATCGATTCACACACTTCAGTTGAGCTCAGTTTATCTGTGAAATTAGGCCTAACTTCACAGCCAATCAAATTCATGATTGATAATAATACTGCGTTGTGATTGGCTGAGCGGAAATATTGCCTAACGTCGAAATTCTTGCTTAGCTGAAGTGTGTGAATCTAGCTTTCACAAAACGAAATAACGGATTTTGGAAATTTGAATTTTTAACGTCATCTTGATTGATTTTTTGTTAATTGATGAAGTAATTATTCTATTGTAGATAGTATTTAGTGAATACTTTTTAGTTCTGTGAAACGAGTTATTACTTGCGTAAGTTATAAGTAGAACTTGGAAGAGAACGTTTATATGTTAATAATGAAGAACACATATTAACTAATAGAGCTATATGGGTGATGACGGTACATTAGTTTGAGTTTTGGTTTTAATAATTTAACATAAGTCAGTTCATTATTTCATTGGATTGCGAATTGCTACAGCTATATGAAGGTAATATTACATGAATAGGCGTAGGTTAATACGACAACATCTCTAAACTATCGTCGGTTGTAATAAATAAACGAATGATGATAATGTCATTTGAGCAATAGAGCATTAGAAAAGGGATGTTAATACGACGATAATCGCATGTTAGAACGAAATTAAAATTCGTCATTACATATTTCACTTGCTACAGAAAACAGTACCAATACGTGTATTACGTTCGGAATAATTCAGCGGTGGCGAATGACAACATCTCTCACCAGTGTATATTTCAAGTTTTCGCGTTTATAGATATTTCAACGTTGAGTTATTGATTTTGTTTAATAATTTAAAATACGACTAAAATGTGTACAGGTATAATACCGAGAGGTATATGCTACAACGGCGTACGATACAGTTTATCAGCCAGAACTCAGCTGAGCGACGAAGAAGATACGTACGATACGTAGCCTATACGTGTATATAGAGATGAGTGTGTATATACACGTATCGTTGAATTTAATGTCGCATTTCTCAGACCACCCTCACCGTTCGACGTTCAGTTCAGCAGATCTGCGTCGTTGATGACCTCTCAACGCTGGCCACCGTGAACGTTTGCACATTTTCTCCTTGTTACTGCAACATACAATTCTCTTTTTATCTTCGCCTATGATAGGATAATCGTAGCAAAGTATATTTTAAATCATATCTGCTCTCAGCTACCGATCGCACAACTTTGCACCGCTCCGCGTCTACATTGCGCCATGTAATAGCGTATGTAATAGAAGCTGCGATGCAACGGGGCGACTACGTCGTCGTATAGTCGTCGCCGTCGTCGTCGTCATTTCCCGCAATCCGCGTATACGGCGCGTTTTTCAATATCTCGATGCATATAACTGCATTCTTTTATATACTTAAAGAATACGTAAACGGTTTATTGAAATTTTTGTTTTACTTCTTATTTTATTTATGTTACAGATACGTGTGTATGTGTGCGTTTGTATATTCTCATCCAACTGCTTAGATACCCAAGTTCGCATTCGCATTGTTTTCCTAGTTCATATATTATACTGCATGCGTAGAAGAAGCGCCTAACCTCTTTCCCGCTAATTCGACTCGCATTTACGATTTATGAGTAAACCGTAGCTACTATGTATCGCCTGCTTAACAAAGAATTCATAAATCACGTGATTCCCATCATGACCTTGCTTTAATACGTTTTACATATCATTATAGTTTTTTTATGCTTCTTTTCTTCTTTTATAGTATTCGCGAATTCTATCCTTTACTATTCGACACCATCGTACGGATCCGTAGCTGCGCTGTGGCGAGTCTTCGCGTCGCGTCGAGTAATTGAGATGTCGCGGTTCGAGCTAAACGATGCTGCGTCAAGTTCTCGAATCTGGTATTGATAAGTATGATTGATTTGGAGTAGAGAATACGAGTTGAAGAGCTGTTTTGAGACTCGTTTGAGCATTTGTGGTTGTTTCAGGAAAGTCGATGACCGTGTGTGAATGTCTTCGCGACAGTTTCGATATTTGGTTACGATGGATGGCGTTGAGATCGAAATGGACATTCATTTTCGTGGCACTGTCAAGATGTTTGATAATTTATTCGAGTCGTAGTTGAAAATCGTCTAAATGGTACGCATTTGGGATTATTACTAGAATTGGGGGAGTAGATATTTGTATAGGCAGGTAGCTTTTTGTAGGAAATTTCAGATAAAAAATCTGTAAACATCGAAATGGAAAACAAACGTTATAAAATGAGCAAAATTTCATCGGTGGATTAATGAAATCAGAAGTCATAAAATCGCTGATGTTAGGAGAAAAATACAGGAAAATGGAACAATTTGAACAAAAAATAGAAAGCTTCAGGAAAGTTTGATCTTGAAACAATTTTGATGATTGAAAACTAACAGATTTATCAAGAAAAAAATCTAAGAAATGGTAATATGAAGAATACCTACATACGTATTTACTTCCAAGGATTAGAAGAAATTGAATCTCCATTACAGAACTAAAATAAAAAAATTATTACGGAGAAGAATCAGCATAACAAAAAAAAATTGCGATTTTGATTTGGAATAAAAAATATGAGTGAAATAAACTATCTTAAAACCAATTAAAACTCGTGTGAGCATTTGTAGTTGTTTCAGGAAAGCCGATGACCGTGTGAATGTCTTTACGACTCACGACAGTCTCAATATTTGGTTACCTTTCATTTCCACGCCACAGTCAAATCGTATGATGATCTAATCGTTATTGTTGAAGACCATCTAAATGGTAGTCATTTGCGTTTATTAATACCATTAGAGAATTGACAGTAAATACAGCAAAATTTTAGTAGAACTGAAAAAATGTTTGTTTATACAGCTAGTTTTTTGTTCGAAATTTCGGATAAAAAATCTATCGAAATGGAAAAAAAGTATGAAATGACCAAATTTTCATCGTTGGATTAAGAAATCGGAAAGAAAACTCATAAAATCTCAGATGATACCGGAAAAAGATTCAATTTGAAAAAAAAAATGGAAAGCTCATGATCATGAACCAATTTTAATGAACGAAAACTAACACTTCTAACCAAATTTGGCCATTTTGACACAAAAACGACTGCGTATGCGCCATACCATCGGGGTCCCAAAAAAAACATATCTGAAACGTAAATTGGTTCATTTCGCACCCATTAAGCCAAAGTTTATGAAAAACGGTTGGCACAATAGGGCGTCGTTGAACTTCAAAGTCGCGCGCCTTCCCCCCGCTACATTCAAATAAAAATTAACTCCCATAAAATGTTTCAAAAGTTACTTTGCGACCTATCAAAATAGGTTAAAATTTTGTCAGAAATTCAAAAATCACAATCAAATTTTTTTTGGAGCAATTTTTGAAAATTTGGAGCTCTAAAATGAGTCAATTTTTGGATATTATTGTAAAATTACCGTGTGACCTATTAAAATGGGTTGAAATTTCGCCAAATATTCAAAAATTGCCATCAAAATTTTTTTCGAACAATTTTTGAGATTTTTTTTGAGCTTGGCAAATTTTGGAAATTCTTCGTACCTTTTTGAACTTGTAAAAAATTCATATTTCACAATTCGATTTCGAGATATTTCATCCAGCCTGATAACATTTTTTCATCTAATTTTTCAATGTTTTGCTCGATTGATGAAAAATTATACCATTTTTTTTTTTTAATTTAACAAAACTTTGGTATCATTAATTATTTTTTGGAATTCGAACAAATTTTATATCTTCAAATAAAATGACTAAAATTGAAAAAATCGACTGTTTGGACATGAAATAAATTTTAGGGATTCGGTGTACTATGTTTTCTGGCTGAGGGTTATAAAATCGATTCATTTTAGGACTTCAAACTCTCGAAAGTTGCTCGAAAGAAATGTTGATGAAATTTTAATCTATTTTAATAGGCCGCACGGTACTATTTTGATAATATCCAAAAATCGAGTTATCTTAAGGCTTCAAATTCTCAAAAATTACTTGAAAAAAATTTTGATTGTGATTTTTGAATTTTTTGCGAAATTTCAACCCATTTTAATAGGACATACGGTAATTTTTCAATAATATCCAAAAATTTACTCATTTTAGGGCTCCAAATTTTCAAAAATTGGTCGAAAAAAAATTTGGCCGTGATTTTTGAATTCCTGACGAAATTTTAACCCATATATTTGGAGTGAGGCAGGTGTCTGCTACCAAGCTGTAAAAACTTTTTTTGGGCCGGAGCCATTATGAAAATTGAGGGTTTTTAGGCTACCAGACCCCCGACCCCCCTTGTGCCACTGCGAAAATCCGAAATAAGTATTTTCTTCAATATTGGACCCATACCTACAAAAAGTCAACTGATTTTTTTGGGCCGCAAAAAAGTCAATCAAAATTGATTTCTAGAGCACTTTTTCTCACTGGAACTGTTATAGAATAAAAGAAAAAATGATGCTATAAAGAATACGTATTCACTTCCAAGAATTTGAGAAAATTAAATCTGTTTTACAAAACTAAACTATAGATAACAATTATTACGAAGAGACGGATCAGAAGAATGAAATAAATTGATTACATTAACGACGAAAATAATTTCCAAAAAAAAAATTCTATTTTAGGTTGATTCAACGTGGCTGCATAGGAATTCAACATCTTTATTGTACTCCAGAGCTTGGTTCTTGAATAGTTGGAAAATTCCATGTTCAACCATAAAAATCAGCTGCAGCGAACTGATTGAAAAAATTATTACCAAATGAGATACATTAACGAATCAATAAATCAAAGAAATTTTCCATGATCCAGATGGTTAATAAAAAATAATCATTCATCGAAGAGATCTGCTGATTTGAATAAATTCAAGAAGTGCTGAAAATTGGATGGCAAATCAACAACATCGAAGAAATTTTCCATGATCCATATGGCTAATAAAATAATCATTCATCTAAAAGATCTGTTGATTTGACTAAATTCTAGAAGTGCTGAAAATTGGATTTTATCATTCATCGACGAGATCTGCTGCTTTTGATAAATTTAAAGAATGCTGGAAATTGAATATTTTTACTCAACATCAAAATTTTCCACACCTTTCCTCATCATACAACTTTTAAAAATTCAACTCTAACGAAAAAACCACTACAATTATAATTTAAAATATTTGTTTGAAAAAAATTACAAAATTCGAAATAAAAATTCACATACGAAAGTAACTCGATGAAAAACCACGATCACAAATCCTCGGCGGACTCCATCGTTACATCACTGCAACTCAAACTGAGCAAAGATACGTCTTCGGTACGATAATTTTCATCCAAAACGACGTTTTCAATATCAACTTCGGAGATTTTCACCGGCTGCTGAATAACTCCAGTCGCCGAACGGAAGAAACTCGGAGGAAGAGTGGCGAAAGTTAGGAAACCCGTGTGTCCTGGTATTTGCTCGAGGGCTGGATTACACAGGGTCATTTTCTCAGGCTTATGCGATTCTTTCTGCAACAAGAGGCAAAAATTAGTAACCACTGATCAAGACCGAGCCGCGGAACGCGAAAAAGAAAACTAACAGGACGTGAAATTGGTTATTTTCGTATTAGTAATTGCGATTAGTGGCGATATGGTGCCGGCGATGTCTGGGTAAAGGCGTTATTATGAGCGATGGCTTTTTAACACCTTCGATGCAAAAATGAGATTTACATAAGACAACCCTCCCCGAAGGCCTGTGTACCGTACCGGTTTTCAAAGTCGGCTCAGCTTTACAAATATTTTTCAACGTAATCGATGCTCATCTGGAATTGGAATTTTTCCCTTCACTCGTTCGAGATCGAAATCTAATAAAATTTGGTTTAGGCGTAAGAATCGCGCCGTCATTTGCAGATTGAAAAGTTAAGAGAAAAAACTAATAATATTGTCGCCTCGAGCGTAATGAAGCCGAAACAGCGTGAAATACTCGAGCACGGTGGGGGTGTTTTTGATAGTTGTAAATAAATACGAGAATATGTAATTTAAAACATTTTTTTTTTCGGCTAATGTCGACGAAAAAATCATCTAGAGGATTCGTGAGATTATGTTTGTTTATTAGCTGGGCTAATTTTGTGCCGGATTGGTATGCTGATGGTATCAGGCAACGATCTAATATAAAATAGGTTTTTATACCGTCCACCCTTTAATTATCACCTTAATGTAGTATTTAACGTAGTTTAAACGCTATTGTCGATAGGTTATCGGTATGGTACATATTTCTACGTCTACGCCCAATAGTATCACTCGTCGAAGATGGGAAATTTTCACATTCTTTGCCGCGTATAGTCTCGCAAAGGTCCGAGGTATTTTTTTTACATAACGCTGATACGAGCCAAATCCTTTGAATACACAAACCACGGCACGATTAATTATTACGAGCCGGAGGATATCGAATGTACTTTCCAATAACGGAATCATTTCGGTATGTTTAATCACTCTGTAATAGATCAGTTTGCGGAATCGAATCCACGATTTTAATATAAATCTTTTAATACGAGCTGGAAATTATTTATGGTAAGGGGAACAGATAAGCGTGGCTGGCCTGGCCAATCATTTCGTATGCAACTTGCCCTTTGTAGTCTTCCTCACCGTACATCTCAACTCGTTAACCTTCGACATTTACCGAATTATTTTCTTTTTAATCGTTGACCTCCTCGTTCGTCTAATTATTTTATACCGTTCTCACGACTCGTTTCCGATACTAATTGTTCGCTTATGTGCATAAAACCTTGCGTATGATAAATCGTACCGATATTATGAGCGTTTCATTTTCGATATATTTCTTCGGTAAAACCTTAATAGTAGGCGGTAACTGTTTTACAAAGTGTGTACCGTATTAATGCCAACTAAATGGAGCCATTTCCATGATTACCAAGCATATTTACAACGTGGTGTTCCATTCGTCGATGGTGCTGGCGAGTATAATGAGCGATGAAATAGTGTTCGTAATTTTAAAAATTTAATTACTCGGAGATTCGAATGCGTGGGATTACGTTGGCAACAGTGGTGCTTTTTCAAGTGTTTTCGAAAAAAAATCAGTGCTGTAAGAGCGGAGCAGGAGCGAAGAGTGAAAAGAGCGCGCAAAATTGAAAGGGGAGGGAGCGGAGCCAGAGCTACTTCGGGAGCTGGAAAAAATCGCTCTCAAGAAAGCTCTGGCTGGCTCTTTGAAAGCGGGAGCAACGCTATTCACTCTCTAATTTTTTTTGCACATAATTTAAGTTTTTTATTTACATTCAGTGACTCAAGTACAATTAACCTTCATTTCTCTTTACTCACTTCAAACTGCATGCACGAATGAATTCTGAAATACCCGTAATTTTCAAGCTTTTATTGACCAAAAAAAATGAAAATTGATTAATTATTATTAATTTGCATGATTTTTTTTAATTTCGCGAATTTTGCCATCATGGGATATTAAAATTAAAGTTGAAGAGCTGGGAGCGAGAGCGGAGCTGGGAGAAATCTGAAAAAGAGCGAGAGCGGAACCAGGCCTGTAGGACCGGGTTTGACTCGGCCCAAAACCCGGCGAAACCCGGTTAAAATGCGAACCCGGCCCAGTTAAAATGCGGACCCACTCCAATGCCCAAAACCCACTTCAATAATTTCGATATTTATTACAATAATTTAGGTAGTTTTTGACAAATTTTTCGTCATTTTCACAAGATTTTACATCATTTTATGCATTTCTCAAGATTTTTTCCAGTGTTTCAAGAGCGACGGATTTTGCGCTCCCAAAAGCTCCCTCGCTCCCTAAAAATTCCAAAAATGCTCCCGCTCCTGCTCCCAATTTTTTTTTCAATAATTTAAAAACAACATTAATTAATTTTGTTCGTGTAAATCTCCTTTAAAGTCGGTAATAG
>FIZU01001081.1:0-28480 GCA_900064475.1 Pseudococcus longispinus
AATTTTCAAAACACGATAATTAATGTAATACTTGGTTAATATTAATATCCATGCATCATTTTATTCATTTTACCTTGAAAAATGTATATTTCAAATTTGAAGTAATTTGGTTCAGTATTGACTTCAACTTATAGAGTTGAAATATACACGAAAATCAGGCGAACCGTAGGCAAACGTGAATCCAGAATATCCCCCTAAAAATCGAAAAATACGGAGAGTGAGTAATGATAATTGTGCCGAGCTGAAAAATATTCTGAAAATTCTGCCAATTACGGTTACGTCGATCGTTCCGCCGCTATCAGTAATAAATTTAAATATTCGGACTAACTGGTTTTCACTTTTCCCTGGTTTTCCATATTTTGGTTTTCCATAGTGAAGAAATGCGAATGAGCAATTTTAAAAATAATATATTTTATACGAATAGTCTTCCAATGTAACGAATAAATGTACTTCGTGTTTCGTGAATAAATTAACACTGAAGAATGTGTTGAACTATACCAAACGTTACTTCTCTTCAAGTTTCCATTTGTTTTTCCATCGCGCGGACGATATTTCGCCCAGAAGCCCATTTCTGTATATAAATCATGAAACTTGTAAGTTACCTAAAATATGATATATGTCTGTAGAATATAAATTTAAAGAGCACTCCGCTATCTAAGACAAAAATCCAGTCTATTAATAGTCGGATAAATTCCCGGCTCCTTCCCCATTTTCATAAAAAATATAGATTTTATCGTGTACTTTGAATTTTTGGGTCCTGGAACAACGGGTAAAATTCTAGACACCTTCGCGGTTTATGCCAATTTGTTTACTTTTTGTTTGCGGTTGCGAGGGTTCTATTTTTATGTATTTCACGTATTACGGCGTTTATTTCAGCTATATTTCTCGACAATTTCGTTACAGTATTGCCTCAGCAGTCACCCAAATAAACCATGCTACGTTCTTCGATTCAAAGAAGTGACATTAATGTTAGATTGTGGTTTGATCACACAAACTGTGCTCAACTTTCTGCCACTGCCTTTAGTACCATCTGCTCGTTTGAATAATTTGCCAAACTGGATCCCTAGAAATTGTCCAGATCCTCAAGTCGAAGGTGTAAGTGGCCGTTGAAGTAAAGAAACGATAATTGTTAAATTTTTTCATCGCGCTAATATTCTTGCGTAAAATTTCAGGAATTAAAAGAATGTTACGGTAGAGTATTTGTCAACTCAGCTCCGGAATTTTGCCCGCCGCTTCAAAAGTTGATAGATTATTCTGGTATAAATGCCATTCTTATTTCAAATTATACCGCCATGTTTGCTCTTCCTTTTATAACCGAGGGCACGGGATTTCAAGGAATTATTTATATGACCGAACCTACTTTGCAAATCGGAAGGTAGTAGAATATTTTCAGTGATGTACGTTTTATTACGAAATGAATCGTATTTATGGCTGTTTTACTATTTAGATTTTATTTGGAAGAATTAGTCAAATATATCGAACATACTCCGAAATCGGTGTTGGCCTCACACTGGAAAGAAGTGCTACATACGTTACCTCCTCCACTGTGTGACAGTTTGAAGCCTAGAAGTTGGCAACAACTTTTCAGCTGGGAATCAGTTCTTTCGAGTTTGGCTAAAGTACAGACTATTGGATATGATGAAAAAGTGGTTAGTTTTGAAAAGTTACGTCGTTAAGAAGTTTATTTTTCAAATAATTAAGATGCACCGGCGTTATTTCAACAGGATGTTTATGGAACTCTGAAGATCACTCCAGTTAGCTCCGGGTACTGTTTGGGGAGTAGTAACTGGATTATTATGTCTGATTACGAAAAAATTGTTTACGTGAGCGGGTCTTCTACGTTGACTACTCATCCCAGGTATTGCGTATCAAATCTAGTTTTTTTTTTTAATTTTTTTAATTTTTTTAATTTTTTTTTTTTTTAAATTGACGGTGACTTTTAGACCGATAGACCAGACATCATTGAAAAACGCCGATGTATTAATATTAACCGGATTAACTCAAACTCCTACTGCTAATCCTGATACGATGCTTGGCGAACTTTGTATGACTACAGGTACATGCGTTCGATTATGCATAATTGCCAGTATTTGTCGTTTGATGGCACGATGTCTATCATATCATTTGCAGCACCCACACCCTATCGACTTCGTACCTCCAACCCAACTTCCGGCTGCAGAAATTCGAAAGAGTGTATTCTTTTACTCGTTTCTGGCATAACCCTCGGGTGATAGAATATCGCCGTAAGCTACCTAAGTATATCGCAAAAACAAACTCGTTGCTTCGCGAGGTGTTTCTGCAGATTTTGTTTCAATCGACTAACATCCGCCTCTTGTTTTTCATCGTAGTCTTATACTTTTTAAGAGGGCTCTGATTAGTCCCTCTAAAAAGCATTCGGAAATTATCGATACCGTTCCAAACATATTTAACCCGTGGGAGGCTGTAAATGGAATGAGAGAATACTTATATTTTAAAAATGTTGGTAACGTGATATTTGTTTTCAGCTTCAACTTTACGTAATGGTGGAAGTGTTTTAATACCGTGTTACCCTTCGGGGGTGGTATATGATTTATTCGAATGTTTATCAACTCATTTAGATAGTTCTGGTTTATCTCACATGCCTATGTATTTCATTTCACCTGTTTCTGACGTGTCGTTAGGTTATTCAAATATTTTTGCCGAATGGTTGGTTTAAGTTCGTAGACTTACTCGAGCAATTACACAAATGAAACGAGTGTTCCAAGATTTTTTTTTTTTTCAATCAGGTTGTCTCAAGGAAAACAGAATAAAATTTATCTTCCGGAGGAACCATTTCCTCACGCTCATCTCGTGAAAACTGGGCGTCTGAAGCCTTTCAAGCATATCCACGACGATGGATTTTGTAACGATATGAGACAAGTATACTTTCAATTCGAGATTTCAATCACTACGCCGAAAAATACGATGGTACTGATTTCATTTTTCCTTTTTTAACCACTTCTAGCCTTGCGTGGTATTTTGCGGACATCCCAGTTTGAGAATAGGAGATTCTGTACATTTTATAGAATTATGGGGGTCTAATCCCAACCACACAGTGATTTTTACCGGTTCGGTTTTTTCTTTCTTCAAAAACATTTTCGTGGAATTTATACATGCTGAAATTTTAGATGCGAATATTGATCTATTTCAGAGCCAGATTATCCGTATCTAGAAGCCTTGGCACCATTCCAGCCTATCGCTATGAAAGCGGTACATTGCGCTATCGACACTAGTTTAAATTTCACTCAAGCTAATAAACTTATTCGTGAACTGAAGCCGTTGACTTTGATATTACCCGAATGTTACACACAGCCTCCTGTTTCCCATCCTAATCGAACTGAACTCGTTATCGAACAGGTTAATCGGAATGATTCAATTTTTTGACTTACTCTCGAATTGGTTTAATAATCGTCGCATTTTTATCGATTAGCCACCAGAACGCAAAACTATTCCAATAAATCGAGGTGAAGTCATCACTTTGCCATTGAAAAGACGTAGGTTGGTTGTAGATTTGTCGTCAGACATGGCGGAGATTTTAATGCCAACTGAAGTGAAATCCGACGTCGGATTGGTTACAATTACCGGCGAATTGAAAGTGAAAGATAATAAATTGAAAATTGAAGTACGTTTTTTCCTAATTTTGTTTCATCTAAGTAGGTATATGAGATAGCGTCGCGAATGGTCTAGGCAAATATATTTTCCTACTCTTCGACGAACGTTTATTGTAATTAATTGTACGAGCTCGAGTTATTACCGTCCTTACGATATTTCCACTACCTTTAAATAGACGGAATTAAAATTAATTTTTCTATTTGCGTATAATTCTCGATTTAATCCGTTTGTAGAGATTGAAAGAACCTGACGGAGGAACTTCAAAAAAAAACGCGATCGATTACGCCGAGAATGTAAAAAACTGTAAATATACCTGGGGTGTGTTGAATGTGGAAAAATTCGTTAAAAAATTGAACGAAGACGGCATAAAAGATGTTAAAGTCGAGCAAGGACCTCGTGGATCAATAATTCATTTGGTGAGTATCTGGGATCCGTGATATCGGCTTTTCTTGGTGAGAAAAATTTATTCGTAATTTTTGATTTTATTTTATCGAATAGCAAGAGGAAGATACGTTAATCCAAATTGAAGAAGATTCTACTCATATTTATTGCGCATCTATGGAGAAAGGCTTCAGAGCTCGATTGAGGAGTAGTTTATTGAATTGCTTAAATCAGTTCTAGTTTTGTTCCAAATTATTTTTCAAATTTATACGTATTTGAAATAAATCGCGTGCAACTTTTCAAGTAACGCCTGCTAAATTTATTTATCGTTTTTAAACGCGCTTCGTTGATCGGTAAATGAATATACGTGCAATTACATAGAACTGACAGCTCGAGAAAACGGCATTTCAGTAATAAAACTTTATTCTTCCAAGTTTAAACAATTATAATACAAATACAAAATTACGAATAAAAGAAAAAACAACTTTGAACTCGACATTGAACAAAACATGATCGCTGTTGTCGAAAGTTTATAATATAAAAGAACTACGAATTAAATCATCTTACGCGTAATTCATCCGACACGAATGACTTGACTACAGCTTCTCATAAAGAATGAATTTTACTTATTATAACACTGATCTTCGCGCTGAAGCTTAATTGATTTAAAAAAATGAAATAATAAAGTATGTAATCGTAAGTAAACAAACGTGGTCGATGAAAACAAAACTTCTCAACTTGAATTGACCGTTTCAATCGCTATCAGCTTCACTCGAGGATAACGTAACCTGAAATATAAAATAAAAATCAGGCCATTTCGTAAAATCCATCTTTTTCAATTTAAATTCGATTACCGTTTTGGCTGATGCCTGATTATGCGAAGTGATGATTGAAACGTATTCTTGTAGTTTTTCTGGCGGACAGCACTTTAAATATTGGGTCAAGTTTTTCTCGTACGAACTCTTCAACTTTTCTATCTCTTCCTCGTACGATTTTTTATCAGCATTTGACAGCTTTTTCCACTTCAATTTCGCTTGATTTTCATTGTCCGCTACACATTTAGAATTCCATTCGCTTTTACGCTTCTCTTTAAATAATTCGAACGCATTTCTGAACAGGATAAAAAGTCGATTCGAGTTGAAAAAATAAGAAAGTTTTTTTACGATTAAATATTATAAGCGAGTGTACTTACTCCGGAGGTTTTTCCGGTTCTGTTAATTTGTTTTTTTTACTTTTCGGAACATCCTTGAAAAAACGACCAAACAGTCAGGAAATATAGTCGCAAGTTATACGAAGTAAAAAATACTCACTTTTGAGTCGGGTTTCTTTCTTTTCGGCTGCGTGCTTTCTATTTCTCTCTCTCTCTTCTCCGGAGGCAAAGTGTTCAAGAAATTTTGATACTTGATTTTATACTCGTCCATCATCTAAGTGAAGAAACGAGTACGTTTGCAAATTAAATCGATCGAGCTTTTCAAATATCAAAAAAGTCCTATTCTTCCAACTTACTTTTTTCGCTGTAGTATCGTAACTATAGCGTTCGGATTGCGATAATGCCTTCCATCTCTTGGAAATTTCCGCCAATCTATCTTTGGAAGGAATGTCCTTGAGTGAACCATTTTGTAAACTTTCTCGACTATATAAAGAATAACCATTTGGTGCCGGCTTTTCAGGTTTACCAGAAACACTGCAGAAATATGCAAGTTATCAAGCTCGAATCATTTTTAACGTGACATGTTGAAAATTCAACGCTTACTGATTCAAAATATTTTTATCCCGTTTGGTAATTATGGTTTTCAACGGAGGAGCCTTATAATCGGGATGTTTGGACTGATATTTTTTCAAATTTTCTTGATAATCGTCTTCTTCCGTTTGCGCCATTTCAATCCAAGTAGCTTTCTTTTTTTCGGACATCTTGCTCCATTTAGCTTTACATTTTTCGATCAAATCGCTGTGACTCAAATGAGGGTCCTTTTCGCGTATCGAATCGAGATATAACTAAAAACATATCGATTAAAAATCGATCGTTCGCAACTGTAATTACACCACTCGAACTCACTTGAAAGGGAGATTTTGGTTTGGCAAATCCTAAATCATCCAATTTTGATTTTGGTTTGGATTTTGATTTTTTCGGTTCTGGTATATCGGGATGTTTTTCACTAAAGAAAAAAAAATCATCAAGTTGACGAAAACACCGACAATAAACATCGTCGCTTACTTACTAAAACTCTTTCAATTGTTCGTCGTATTCTTTTCGTAATTTTATCGCTTTACTTTTGTACTTTTCTTGTTTTTTTGCACTCAGAGAGTTCCATTTTGCGGCAATTAATTTGGATAAATCAATCTACAAAAAATTGGGTCGAACGAAGATAAAAATATTCGAGGAAACGAGGGGAGAAAATTTGTACGTACAATATTGTTCAATCCTGGATTTTCTGCCAACACTTTTTCTTTAATATCTTTTTGAAACAACATATAACTTGATAAAGGTTTCTGCGGTTTTTCTGGGTGGTTGTCGTTCAGCTAAACACAGACGTCGTATAATAATTTTTTTTTTCAATTTTTATCGACATGGTAAAAGAAGCATTCGTACCACCGGATTATCATTTTCAATATATTTTTTGGCTTCATCGAGGACTTCCTTGAATATACGAAAAGTGCGAACTTTAGATTGTATAATGCGCCAAATTTCTTGACATTCTTCGGCAGGACATTCGTCAAAACTTATCTAAAAATAAATATACGTAGGTCAAACAAACTGACGAAACTAAAAAATTATAAATACACACGCGCTTACCGCCTGCCAATCCAATTTTGCTACCCTCGAACTATATTTTAAATTATCTTTTTTAGGTATATTGGACTCTATTTGGTTTATCAACTTTTCAAGAAGATCTTTTGACCAACTTCCTGAAACATTAAAATAGTGGTTATTTCGAAGGTTCGAACAGAATATCTCCGCGGCGCTGAAATAATAAAAATAAGTTACTTTTTGTTTCATCTTTTTTATCAATAAAACCATTCACTTTGTCTTCGAGTTCGGAATTCGCGGGAGTCTCCTCTGCAAAATATAGGTAAGAGTTATCGCAGCAAGGCAATATATCATACATTTGTATCGCTTACCTGGCAAAGAATTTTGTTCTAAGGATTTCTTCTTCTTTTTCTTTTTCTTCTGAGAATGATCGTCTAAAATAATATTTGCACTTGATATCATATCGGAGTAGAATAAGGTCGATTAATCAAATTGAACTCGAAAAGGTTTACCGCTGAGCAAGGATTCGGAATCCTTTGGTTCAGTATAGGATGTAGAATCGACTTCTTCTTCGGGCTCAGTTTTGCAAATCGCTTCGTCTAAATCTAACACATACGTAAAACTAGAATCTTGACACACAAGCGCGCAAAGGAATTACTCGAGTAATCACTTACTTTCCGAAAATGACGATTGTCCTTCGAATTTTCTTCTTTTCGTTTTCGCTGTAAAGAAAAATTATCATCAAAATATTCGTTCGTATTCGCGTAATAAAAATTACGTATCGATGCGAGCAAACGATAACTAACAATTCGAAAGATCACCAACTGATTCTTCTGCGTTCTCACTGTTAGATACTTTCACACGAGCAGTGACAGCTTTACGTTTTTTTGCCATGGCTCCGAGGTATATAACGAACAAATAATAATAATAGTCTATTACTTCGAACGAGGATGGTTAGCGAAAAAAGCGATATTACACAAAATTAAAAAACTTGAATTACGATGACCAATTACTACGACTTGGTTCAAACTTCGTGTAATATTTTTAATTTTTTTAACGGTAGAAAAGTAAAACGCTGAAAACAAACACAACACAAAACCGAGATCCAAGAGTCACAGACAGGAGCAGGACGGAAACTTGGGACACGGCGGACACGGACAGACCATGACCGTGCACACGAACGCGAAGTCACCGCGCGCTCCGCAGCCCGGAACGACTTGACAGTTCCGGTTCGGATTCGGTTTCGATTTATAAAAAACTTGCAGCAGTCACGAGTCACGTTTCAAGGTTTCATGGGGGATTCGTGCGATTATTTTGTTTGAACGACAGATTGGCAACACTGTCAAACGTCGGCCCGTCCGCGTGCATGTCTGATGTCTTCTGATTCATTCTGATAAAAAAAAAGTATAGAACAGAAGTTAGATTAAATTTGATGCGCGATGATTTTGTCGTTTTGAAAAAAAAATCGTAATATGGAGTACGTAACGTTTGATCAAAAACGAGATGAAAATCGAATGTGAGTTTGGACAATCAAACGCGATGAAATATCGTGTCATCTTGCGAGGTAACTTTGTTATACGTAGAAACTCAACGCATATGGTTTTGTAGATTGTGCTGTCAATGTGGAGTTCCCATTGAACCGAACGCTGCCAATATGTGCATTGGGTGTATTCGAACACAAGTTGACATAACTGAAGAAATTTCCAAACAAGTAACGTTACAATTTTGCCGGAATTGTGAAAGGTAATTATATGTTACTTTCGAACAACTGTAAATAGATCGCCAAAGAGAAGAGAAATAAGTATAATCAACTTTGACCTAAGAACTGAGAAATATGATGTCAAGCTTCGTATTCGCGAGAATTGGACAAGTTTCTCGATTCCTCAACCAACGATGAAGTGAAATACTCCGATAAATTTTCAATTACGAACTTGAAACACGATAGCTAGTCGTATTTTTCTGTTAGGACTTTAATCAATCTGTATTCGTTTCAATTTCCAGTGTGATCTATTTTCAAGAGACATATTCTCATAGCTCTTCGACTGTTTCATCGTTATGAAAAACTTTATTACTTTTAGGTATTTCGAACCACCTAGTGAATGGATTTCTTGCGCATTGGAGTCCCGCGAATTGTTAACCTTATGTTTAAATCGCCTTAAAGGCTTGAATAAAGTTAAACTTATTGACGCCGGTTTCATTTGGACTGAACCACATTCCAAAAGGATTAAGGTTTGTAGTTTTGCTATTAATTCCTCGCAATGTGCCATTCCCTTACGTCGTAAGTATTCGAAATAAGGGTATTATTTATCCGAGCTCTTTTTAGGTTAAATTAACGGTGCAAGCGGAAGTTATGGGAGGAGCAATTCTGCAACAAGTTTTCGTTGTCGAATACACCGTAGCGAACCAAATGTGTAATGATTGTCATAGGTCCGAAGCTCAAGATTATTGGAAAGCTTTAGTTAGTACGCTTAAATTTGCGCTGTTGTCGATCGTTTCCGTGTAAGCGTGTAATTAACGTTGATTTACCAACAGGTTCAGGTACGTCAAAAAGCTGAAAATAAAAAAACATTTTATTACTTGGAACAATTGATTTTGAAACACAAAGCTCACGATAACACCATCGGAATAAAACCAATCCACGGAGGATTAGATTTTTTTTACTCCACCGAAGCAAATGCTCGCAAAATGGTAGACTTTCTAACTGCTCTCCTGCCTTGTAGATACCAGCATTCGAAACGACTTATATCTCACGACATTCATAGTAATACGTATCACAATAAATTCACGTACAGGTAAATACGCCGTACTGTATTATTTTCATAAAAATATGCCGTATTCGTTTCCGTACCGACATTTCGTGAATTTTTTTTAGCGTTGAAATTGTACCAATTTCTAAAGATAGCGTTGTATGTTTGTCAAAAAAAGCCACCAACCAATTAGGGGGTATTAATCCTCTTTGCGTGGTAAATCGAGTAACCAGCGCTATTCATCTTATAGATCCGTCGTCCGCGCAAGGTATCCGCTAATTACGTTTTTTTTTTGTTTTTTTTCCCATTTTCATTTCACGCCAAGTCATTTTAATTTTCTTCCGTCTTTTCAATAGTTGCCGAAGTAACGAGTTCTAATTTTTGGCGAGACCCATTCAATGCCATTTGTAATCCTAAACAATTGACCGAATTCGTTGTAATGAATGCCGAACCTATCATGGATAAGGATCGAAGATATTTTCCCGGTCAAGGACCTGTGTCGAACAAAGTATTGAACTCGACTACTTTCACGAGCTTTTCAGTGACATCGGAGGTTTAAACGTGTTATTTGCGATTCGTCTGTTTGCAGCATGTCTTAGCTGACGTATGGGTCGTGAAAGCTTCAGATTTGGGAGTAACTGAAAACACCATACATACTCGATCTTATTTAGGTCATTTACTTAAACCGGGAGATTCAGTTTTAGGGTATGAGAATGTTGCGCAACTTTTTTTTGTTCGGTCGAATTATTAACGCGTCGATGTTTACAGATATGCTATAGGAGATAGTAATATAAATGACGACAATTTTGAGAAGCTATCGCCCGAATATATTCCCGATGTAATTCTTGTGAAGAAACATTATCCAGAAAGGAAGCGACACCGTAACTGGAAACTTAAGCATTTGCGAGGCGATCCGTTCCTACTAAGTGAAACGCAAAGGTAGGTACAACTACGTACTTGGTGCGCGGGATTTCTCAAATTAAGGTAAAAATTTATAATCGTTTGTTTACGTTACCGATTTGCAGAGATTACGACGAATTTATGGACGATTTGGAAGAAGACCGGGAGTATAGACAAACCATTAATATTTACAAAAAACCAGACATCATGCCTGTTGACGTTGACGATATGGATGATCCTAATGAACCTTATATCACATTGGAAGAAATGTTGGACGATTTAAATATCGACGAAAACGAAATGGCTTCCTAAAACCTAAAATCATCTAATACCTTCGCAAATCGGGTGTTTTCCATCGAGCCACGCTGTTTTCTAAACATTTCGCTTAATGCGTTGTTATTTTGATGAAAATTATACCGCTGGCGTGGAATTTGAAATGTATCGTTCGTTTATTGTTCAAATATTTAGAGCTGGAAAATATAACTCTCTTTTTACGAAGCAAATTTACAAAACTGAAAGCAGTAAACGATGGCATGTAGGAATTGTTTTATTAGTTCGAGACCATTTATAGCTAAAACCTAGTCCCAATTATTAAAGAATCATTTTAAACAATCGCTCCAACCTCCTGTAAGCCAAAAGTTTTGCAAAACCAACCAAGTAGTAATACATATTCCAGTGACAAGAATTTTAAACTGATTATCTGCGCTATATATCGATAGACACGGCATTTAAACCTAACATCCCTCAATTATGATAAATATTTAAAATATTCGCCTATCGAACAACTTGTAAAAGTAATGACCAGCAATGACACAGATACATATTAAAACATAAATCTACCCGTTAAATAATTAAGTAAGACGAGGAAAATGTCTAAAAAGCGTACACGAACGGTCATAATATCAATAATTACAAGTATCTTACATTTGGAATACCTCCCTAAATAAAATAAAATCTTAAATATTACACGTGTAAGTCGTGATCAGAACCACAAAGAAGCGAGATGAAGATAAAGGGTGCTTATAGTACAGATCAAATCGCTTTTTAATTCAAATACCGATAAACGTAATCACAATCAGTCTTGATCGACGTTAAACACACGATCGTTGTTTCTGAAGGTGCCGCGCTTACGTTAAAATTAAACATACTAATCGAACCAACGAGGAACAAAAAAGGGTAACCATAGTTGTTGAAAATGAAACGAGAAAATAAAAATGAAGAAAAATCAACATTATTGTCGACCACCACACACCGCAACGAGCTTGCGAGCTGGCGCTGAACATTACTCGCATAAATTACGTATCAACTGATGGTTCAGAAATGACGATGGCGCCGATTCGCGTAACTCGATTTCTAATTATAAAAATGCGTAGTTCATCGCAAACGCCTCGAAATCTACTTTTGTTTCGAAGGCCTAGGTAATAATGTTTTGCCGATGATTGGCAGTCCGAATATCGCAAACAACGATCCGACGTGAAAAATGAATAACATATTTCTGAAATTTAAACAAACGTTCGACTCGGTAAAAATAAAATTACTCCGGCCTTACGGTAGAAAAATTACAATCAGTTACTTGTAAATGATCAACGCTGGCCAAAAATCGTACATGATGAACGGGAACGTGAAATACGCGATGGCTATTCTAGTGGTCAAAAAAGTGCATCCGTCGTACAACGTTTTCAGCGTAGAATTACCCAAACACAAAGGACGAATAAATTTACGCACCTATAAACATTTAAATGGCAGATTTGAAAAAATATATATATATCGTACGTAGGCTCGACAACGGGAAGAAATTGTTTCAAAATTACGTTTCTAGCCGCTGTTACGAAAAGTGCGGCGGTTGTGAAGCAAACGTAATATCCGGGGTAGAAACCATGCCACGCGGCAGATAATAGAAATGTAAAAAATGTTTTATTGTATTTTTCCAGTCTTTCGTAAACTATGAATCGTAACCACACGTTAGTTCCAGTGTTCCAGCAAGTAATCGCGTTTCTCAAGTTATCCGAAAACTGCAACAAACCATCTCGTTAATTAAACGAATAATTATTTTCTCGTTTTATTTTGAAAATGAAAAAAAAAAGTATACTTCGAATCCTAAAATATCGACGTTTTGAGTGATATCCCATTTGGCATTTCCTTTCTCATCGTATCCGTTGAATCCGAGCCCGGAGGCGTTGCAAACAGCGTCGGCTAAAATCCACGCGTGATAATACATAAATCGTGTCAGTGTCGTACATATGACGAGGAATCCCATTTGTCGGATGCTGCTCCATTCGTACATGAATTCTTCGCCTGAAAATCAATTTTCATCGTTGAAGGAACGATCGCGATGAATAAATAATCGACGATCGCGTGCGTAAGAGTAATTACACGAGGAAAAGAATGCGCTACTCCAGAAACAAATTTGTTTGTCGCTGAGAAGGCTGAAAATACACTCGATACATTTAAAAAATGAAGGAGTGAAACATCGTCGACGACAAATTACGGTGGGACGATAACACTTCTTACGTTGACCCAAAAAACAGTTGTCGTGTTATTTACCTTTAGCAATTTCTATCGAAAACCGCGAAGATATTGAAAGATAGAATAATATGCAAGCGATGCTAATGAGAAATTTCTGTAGTACGATTTTTCCAGACGATGGTTCCGAATCAACTTCACCGTTTGACGAATACTGAAAAACGTATATTTTTATTAACTTTCCAATAATTTAGTAGCTCGGGATAAGCAGGTAGGTGCTTTTGAAAACGACGACGTACGTAATCGAGAATACATACATACTCGTAGTATACCTAATACGAGTAAAAATATACGCGCTTTCGTTTATTTTTTTTATTTAAATTTACGAATTTCTAATTTCCTTCTAGTTTTTTTGTTTATCTCCGTTGAAACGCTGTACCAATGACACATTTTTCAGTTCGCAAGTCGAATAGGTAGGTAATCGTATTTTATAAATTATTATCAACTAGCCGCCAATCGTGAATAAGTTATGTTTGCGTACGTCACGCGAACGCTCGAAAGAAAAGAGACGAGTGACGCGAGTTGAACAATTTTTCTACAAACAAAATACTTACGGATTTCGCATTTTTGAAATTTGTACCGTCGATGAACTGTACGTAGTCTTTGAAAAGTACATTGGGACCGGCCAAAATACTTTGAAATTGAAACAAATATCCGTAATATTGAAAAATAGATGGTTTTTTCTTAGTTACGTATTTCTGACGGTACGGTGACAACTT
Source organism: Pseudococcus longispinus (assembly GCA_900064475.1). Lineage (NCBI taxonomy): Eukaryota > Metazoa > Arthropoda > Insecta > Hemiptera > Pseudococcidae > Pseudococcus > Pseudococcus longispinus. The sequence goes on from FIZU01001081.1 coordinate 13,650, forward strand.
TTCGTACTCGCAATCCAATCCATCGTGCAAACTATACGCCAACCCCGATGCTCGTTGTACTAATACCATCAAAGGACCTGTGATATCGAGATTGTACGCGCCATAATTATATATCAATCGTTTAAAATGGATGAAAGCCAAATATCCCATGGATACAACGAAAACAACGCTGAAATCAATATCGCGAAAGTAAACCAAAAGTCACGTTAAAAATTATAACGCAATTATACAGGCAGCTGGTAACGAAATGTTACAATGTAAATCGAGGTATCGCATCGCATCAACTTTCAAAACAAACTATCTAGTAAACATAATGAAATCGCATTACGCTCGCTTACTGTGGCATTGCTTTTGTACTTTGGAACGTAATAATCAAATAACAGGCTGTCGCAATAATCAACAAATGTCCCACTTCGCTGCGAAGAAAATTCAAAAAATTAACGATACTATTTCGCGTAGTTTTCGTACGCTACCGCAACATTTCTTACTTACTTTCCGAAACAAAAATAACTAAGCAGTAAGCCTACGACACCTGAAAATATATGCCGTGTCATTTCGGAAGCGAAGCTCGGATTGAGAAACTTTCTCATGAAAAATGCCGTACCCAAGGCAACTAATTGGGAAACAACAAAATTCAACTGTAAATAGAGAAAAATTAACCATCGTCGATAATTTCCAAATTAACGAGAGCAATAAGTGAAATTGTAGTAAGAAACGTTGTATATAATATACCCGGTCAATTTCAACTCCTGTTTTCACAGAGAGTGGTTTCAATAGCATGGAACCAGAATAATAATCTTCGAACATGATGATTTCTGTAAATGGTACAAATCAACGCATCTAATTACGACTTGTTCGAGTCAAAAACGTCGCTCGGTTGTTATTAACGAATTTGTTATACAGAAGCACGCGATAAGAAACCCGACTGCGAAATTATTATCACTTATATTCGTTATTTACATAATGGAACAAAAATGTGCATTTTGTCAACTCCAACATTCGAAATATCGATAATTAACGCGTCTTTTAAACGGTACAAACTCGGAAGTACATGTATGTACAACAGAAAATAAACACTAAACCCAACTATTTGCAATATTCAACTTCGAACGACTCGACTTTACCTTTGCTATCAAACGTTATCAACTGACCGAACTAACTGACGACACCGATACAACCACACCACACGCAACTTACGAAAAGTCGAAAATTATGGACTGTTGTTGCCGTTAGTGTTGGATGGTTGCGTTGATGGGCAGCGAGGAGTTTTGACAGGCGTCCGATGTCCGACTCCGTACCGTTATCGTTGTCATTGCGGTTGCGCTTGCGAGCTTCGTTTGTTTCTCCGCTTTCCGCGTTTTTCAGTATCTAGTACGAAAAGCAGGTCCCTCGTTCGTCAACTTGGAAAAAATTCAGAAAATCTGAAATTTTTCAACTGCGTTTTAACAGCAATCGACGACACTAACGAAAAAAATTTTAACAAAAAATAATTTGTCCAAATGTCCTGAACTGGTCGTTACTGCTCTCGGGTTTACAGAACATTTAGCGGAAATTAGGCTGAATTGATAAATGAAACGAATATTCTTCAATTTTGCTGATTAAAAAAAAATATGTCGCTTACGTCGCGTTGAAACATATTTTCCTATTGGCCCCCCGGAGGCCCGATATAGCTCCTCAAAGCAAACGCATTTCTTGAAAAAAAAACCGCTATTTTTCGTCACGAAAAATCTTCAAGCTAAACATTGAAAGTCCTCGTTGACCTGAAATCCTAAACGATCGATAGGTACTTTATTTTGATTTGAGATGAATGGTAAGTATGTTTTGGGTTCTCAAAAGAACGCCAGAGCGTTGAAAGTTGGCAGATATGAAAATCTTTTGGCTGAAAGCAAGGGCTATATAAGCTCGAAAGTCGGAAATAAGAAAAATAATATTCAAAACGAAATCCGCGTAGGTATTATAGGTAGGTAATGAAAAAATGAATGCAAGACGCGGCAAAGCTGCGATTATTCGATATAGTATAATTATTCAGTCTCGATGCTTCGTATCGTACAGAAATACCTACTAGATAAAGGCATCTCACTTCAAATACGGTAGGTGTATTAGGTACCTAACCTTTGATTTATGATTTGTATTTACGCCTTAAAACATAATTTAACCGAATTTCAAGAAAAATAACCGAGTAAGTCGTCGGAATAATTGAAACGCCGACGGGAATGATTATAACCGAAGAAAGTAATGAGAAACCTGGGTAGCCAAATTTATATCCGTTGCTCCCATTTCGAGGGTTCGTTTTAGCTCCAAATTCCTTGAAAAAACAACAACCGAAACTTCGTCACATAATAAAATTTCCCCAATTTCAAGAAATGCGATATTTTTTTCAAATTTTGAAAACAATTTAGAATTTAGTTTAAAAAACGATGAAATATTGGTTTTAATGAAACACGACCGTCGTTTTCTTGGAAAATTTCGTTAAAAAAATTTTGATTATAAACAAACCCTTTTATTTGGTTTGCTTCGTAATTCAAAGACACGATTTAAAGACTGATAATCAACGGTGCTGATAATGTAAAACTTGTATAAAATAGATATCAGAAATGTATTGAAACAAAGAAAATAGTGGCAAAATATTGTAAACATGACGATGGCAACAAACACTAGGGTAAGTATAGCTAGGTAGTAGGTACTGTTTGCCTTAAAATGAAAAATACACAGAAAAAACTAGGTAAATACAAAATAAATTACATAAGACATAATCGAAATTTAAAAATAAATAATTAAAATTTGTACGTCTTGAAATTCTCAAAGATAAAAGCCAAGTATGTTTCATACATCGACAACTTGTGGAAAAAAATCCGTTAAAAATAAAATTTAAAACAGTAATAATTCTATTCGTAGTACACACATGGAAAAATCATCGAACTAATAACTACACATAAATATACCAAAAATAAAAATGAAAACGCAAATATTTCAGTCAGTTGATGTAAAATTACACGTCTTAAACTCGTCATATTACAGCTAAACAGCGTTCGTAACGTTAAACATAACCGTATATACAAGATCTTACGAACCTTTATTTTACATACGCACGACCATTTGTCCTATTTTAATACTTATTTACCTTAGGCATTTAAATTGAAACGAAAACTTTCAACATTAAAACTACATCAACACGCGAAACAAAAATGTAAAATAGAAAAAAAAAGAACAAGCGCAAACGTAAATACCACCGATGATACACGTACAAAATAAAAACAATTTCCATAAAAGAAAATTAATAGAAAATTCCGAAACGTTATAGAAGTGCTTTAGAAATTAAAGCATTTTCTTTGGTTGGTAACCAACAATTTAAAATTGTCGGATTTCAGGCTATTTTCATTCAAAAAAATGTACGAACAGTAAAAGTACACTATTCGCAAGTGGACGAATAATCACGCGAACGCGAATATCATTCTGATAAGAGCGCATCACAGTATCACCAACTTGTCCATCAAACGCGTACGTTCTTTTTTCAATTGTCATAAAAATAACGTCCTTACTCACTCAGATAGTACTTCCAAGCGAAAGTATATGTAACCTCAAACGAAAGCACGTATCGCGCGATCGCGCGTATGTATACTTTATGATATAAAACGAACGTCGTATTCAAAATGGAATCATAAACTGATCTCGGAGACCCTCGTCGTTACATAACGAATATCTGTATTCGTCGGTAGGCGCTTCTAATGATAACAAAGGCTCCACCATGATCTGGCTTAGATCTGAAAAATAGTCGAATAGAAAAAATGAATTATTATCAAACGAAATAAACAACCGACTAAACGTAAGTATACGATTACCTTAATACCTAGGGTATAGCCTATGTAACCGCGAATGTCGAAAATATGCCGGCTTAGAACCTATTACGAGTATTTCGACATTATATTCGCCGGTGGTTTTCGAGGGTGAACGTCGACATTCCGACATTCGCCGTAACAAAAAGTACGTATACGCAAATTTCACCATAGTATTTATGGATTATTAAATATGGAATCACTACACGCCACACACTACAAACGGTCCTTCGCGAGCGAATGCGTCGTATTGCGCGATTCAAAATTTCATTTTTTTTTCAACAGTTACATTCAGCCAAACGAACAAATTCATTACATAGACGTAGACAGTGTTTCACAACCTTTACATAAATACATTTAATACGCTTCGCAACGTACCTATACCTACCTACTCGAGTACCTATGCTCGCGGATAAGCCTACACTTGCCTACCTATCTAAAAAATTCTCTCTACACCGGGATCGTAATTAAACCCTTCTAAAAATGGTCTTTCTTCAAATCCGAAATTGATCCAAGTAGTTCATTTTGTCTGTAAGTTGGGTTTTTCAGATCAAAACCGCGATTTGTCCAAACTGCATTTTTGTCAATTTCTAGCTCTAGGTAATACTAACGTACGTAAGTTGATGCGCGTAAGAAAAAACTTTTTTTTAGTCAAGAATTCAAGATGAATCGATCCGAGGTATGACGCCACCCTTCAGTAATGGTCCATTATCGCATGGCTACAGTAGTACCTTAAATTTTGGGGCAAGCTACTGATTAGCAAGGCTTCGCGAAAGACTATCAAAAGAACATACCAGATGCCACAAGTTCGACGTTAAATATTTAGGTACTACAGACGAAATTTTCATAAAAAATAATTAACAATGAATTACAGTCGATGTTTTTCTTCTTCACTTGGCAACACGTTATATAGATAATACTTGGAAGCAATATACTCGTATATTGTTATACGAAAAGAAGTAAGTTGAATTCGTCGAAAGTTCATCTTATCGCTTCGTCGCTTCATCATTTGCAACGAAACTGATCAATTACGAAGTAACAAGATAGCATTGGATTTTGAAACTGAAGCTGTGATACGTCCCATCGTAAGCGTAGTCACATGCTTAGTTCCAAACGCCAAAACTAGATAATATTCTCCAAACAAACAACATTATTGAAATTGATTCTGAAATTCTTACAAAATATAACGGATAATTACATACATATTAGAATACTCGATAGGTACGTTCCAACAAGAAAATTCATGCTCACGAATGAGCTCGCACGAGGCCTAATTTCATTTTCCGACCAATTTCCATTCAATTTCATTTCCATATTCGTTATTAATATTCGCTACTGAAAACTCGAGGTTTTTGCGATGCTGTTCAAAGAAAGCAACATCCAAAAGTTATTGAAATGAAAAAAAAATCCCTCAATCGTTTGAAAACCATTAGAAATGCGAATCCGAGCCAATGACATGAATTTTTTGTTTTCAGTCCAAACAAGTTGAAATTACTACAAACAATTAACAAGTAATAACACGCAACTTATATAAAATTCGATGTAGGTAATTTTTTAGATAGATGTACCAGTGACATGACACTTGAAAGCAAATGTTTGACAACGCACGTTAAAATACGTAGGTATTGTTCGATTGTTTATTAATACAGTATCTACGTACCTAACCTATTAGCCAAAGCGGAGCCAGGATGTGAAAAAAACAAAGGATTTAGAATAGAAGATAGAAATGAAAGTAGTAATACTAGAACTCGATGCGAATAATTCGCATAGGTACTCGTACGAACTAAAATAGAAATAAAAACAAAATAATTACGTACTGTTCTTTACCAAGCATCGCTCCTCAATAGGATTTAAATTCTTATCCTACCTATCTACCAACTTTTAGAACAAAAAGTTACAAAACAATCTGTCGTGTTTTTTTTTTTTTCATTCTTTAAACCGGCAACAAAATAAAGGTCGAGCCCTCGAATATGCGGCGCTAATAAAGAATTTTTGTAAAATTTTATACGTCGAGTTTTATAGGAATTCGCAATTGCGCTTGCCCGAAATAAAGCGCTACTCGAGTACTCGTTTATCTAATTGCATCTATGTAGAAATTCATTTTTGGGGCAGCTCACGAGCACACCGCAAATTTGCTTAGGGTGCTTTTATTGCGTTTTTCGTATTTTCAAATCCAAAGACGAACGCGGATATCAATATCAAGTTTTCAACTTTAATTTTCCCACTTTTCCAATAACTTAATGGTAATTTCGCCACTGTATAAAAAACGCGGCAGCTTCGTTCGTAAAATCTACTTCCGAACTACCCCTCGAAATAACACATTTTCGTATAATTGGACATTCGGACCCTTTCATCGTGCGATGTAATATTTGTAAGATCTACGAGAAGTTTGATCGTTCATTAGGCAAACGGATGGTCGTAAAGGTATTGTAGTGTGTGCAAATGGCGGCGTGTCGCGAAATAGGTAAACAAGCGTTTCTCAACGTCCAACTCTCGCATAAGTAAAATTTGATCCAGCGCAAAATAGATTCGTTGCGCAGAATGTTTGATTTCTCGGCGTTTTAATTATAAATACATATATTAAGAAAAATATGCGAAGGAGTAAAAATTTGGCATTCTGCTATCTGTTGTTCAAATTCGCGATTGGAATTCTCCAAAGGAGTAACGATACATGTAAGAGGTATACGGACGGACGAACGAATGATTTTAACTTTCCTTACTCTTTCGCAAGATTTTTCGAATTATTTGTAATGTTATCGGGTCATCGTACGTTCGAGTCAAAATTTCTTCAAAATGAAACCGTACGGAGTACTCGAGAAGCACATCCAAAGATACGATAATGCGAGTCGTAAGCGCGATTATTTTAGAGCTAAAAACCATCTACGCTAATCTTTCAACTCATACCTGGTGAATGTTGATTATCGATGTCGTTCATGAAATAATTATTCAAATCGTCCGACTCCGATATCCAAATGTCTTCATCCGGCTTCAAACTAGTGCTTGTAGAAGGCGACGAATTAGGTTCGCTTTTGATTAAATGCGACTTCAGGGGGGTCAATTTATTACCATCCAAAGAAGCCTGAATACAATAAAATTGAAACAATACTTATGACTGACCAGAATGGGTTAAGCTCGTTATCGCTATCCGTTGTTTTACCTTCGAGTGAACTAATTTTAATGGTGATGTAGTTTTATTAGAAGAAAAGTCCAAATTGGACATTCCGGCTGAATTATCTTGAAGAACACGAACATCTATCGGACCTCGAGTACTTTTCATGTGCATTTGCACATTAATCTACGCAACAGTCGAATAAAATTAGACGGATGCGCTGAAAATATCAAATCAGAACGAAAAAGGGAAAAACCCGAGATTACCTTTCTCTCTTCCCTTCTTGGCACCTCTAATAAAGTATCAGCTGGAGCTCTAATAGCTAATAAAGTCTGATCTTTCATTTCTTTACCAAGTGAATGAAAATCTTCAATGGTAACATAGGCGTATCTCTTATCTTGACTCATTTGCTTATAATTACACTCTAAATTAAAATGTCACAAAATAAACGAACCGTAACAACAATTTTAAATAAACGTTATCTGGACTAAGGAGATTCGCTAACCTGCGTTCCTAATCAATTGATCGAGTTGTTTTTCTTTTCGATCTAACAAAGTTATCTCTCTTTGTAGTGTGTTATACTCGTCACCCGAAACTTGACCACCTCTGAAACATAGGGGGAAAAAAACAAGTCAATAGTTTCATCTTGACACTTTCAAGCGAAAAAAAAGGAAAACACACACACATACACCTATCAACGGGTTGTATTATTCAAACAAATGTTAATACTCGGTGATTAATAATGCGAAGAGAATGCAATCTTACTTCCACTGAATGTTATTCTTCGAATTTTTTTCGAGAATTCCGATTCCTTCTAACACATTCGTAATGTCATATATTCTTCTTTTTTGTACATCCAGTTTCGTAGATGCTATGTTCAAATCAACTACCCCATCGGCCGAATTTTGAAGTAAACTGACAAATTTTTTTGTTAATAGTCCAAGTGATGTATCATAGCGAGTAGACGAGCGTTCGTGTTTTTTACCTTGACACGTGAAAATTGAATTATTTATAAATAACCGTCGGAATTACGGTAGTGTAATTTAAATTAAAGCCTACTTTTCAAGATGAAATAATTTCCGGATTGTCTTTTCTTACCAACCGGAGTCTTGAAACGATCTTCTCTAGAATTAGCATCCAAATTTAATTTTCTTTTGACATTCTGCAAAATATACAACTTACATCGTAAATTTATACTAAGAAATGGACGACTAAAAATACAAGTAGATACGTAGAAAATTGGACCTGTGTTTTGATTGGCGAAAGTAAAGGTCTTGTGATAATCTGATCCTTAGGCGTGATACCATATTCGTGATCCAACAAATGATATGGCGAAGGTGTGCTAGTAACTTGAGTGATTGACGAGTCTACAAATTATGAGAAAAATTTGCAAACATTACCAAATATTCAAACAAGAAAGAAATACTACGCAGGCTCGATGATTTTCTCCCTAATTTGCCAGAGAAAGATACAGTGCAGAATTGATACGCAGAACCACCGTCTCACCTGATTTCGAAGTATTTGGTGACGACAATTGTTTATCAAGTATTAAAGTTCGACAAGCTGCAGACATCTTTATATCGCTTTAGCTGCAACAAATTACAATGACGATTAGATTTCAGGATGAATCCTCATTTAAATTTTCGTCAAGTCCTAACCAGATATAAACCTCAGAAAAATTGAAATTTCGAATTATCCAAAGAATTCGATCCAATACTTAAAAAGTTGAACTGGCATAATGTTAGCTGAAGAGGTTTTACAATGATAAAACATTCAATTTATCCGCTTATCCAAACAAATTCAAACCATCCCATTTTTCCATTATAAAAACTTATTTAGTACATTTTTCAGAAATTTAGGTACGTACATATTTCAGTCCTGCATAATATTAAAGTCTTATAATTCAACGTCGCTTGTTTTGCCCATATTTTGGAAAAGCGGAATACGAATTGAATACAATCGCGAAAGATAAATGCGACGAACTAACGAAGTAAAATTATCAAAAGTTACAAATCTTATCATAATTGATCAGCAAAGTAATACCTCGAATACAATTCACCCACTCAAATATAAGTACATGACACAAGCGAAATAGGACGAAATAATAAACGAATCTGCTTTTCGCTATTCACTTCCATTTCATATTCGAATATGAATTAAAATCACCGCGATGAAACATCACCGAAGTAGTTGAAATGAAAAATTAATATACAACAATTATCAACACTATCAACAAATATTGTGTTGCCGACAAAAACGAAGAATAAAAAACGTTAGATCTAATTTATGGAATTCTTCAATTTCATATTTAACAAACAAACTGAATAAAAAATACACGCCATCGCAACAATTAACGCAGTATTAAAAACACATATTAAACGAACGATTAAAAATTGTAAACTCGATTACGAAGTAACCTTGTTACTCTTTTTTCCCAATTCCTAACGACGAAATTTTGGAACTAGTCGCAAATCGCCATTACATTGTACTACACTAATTACACACGAACGTTGAACGAATAATTATAACATAAAAGTCCGCCTTTATTTTTTCTCAAAACGGATTCGTTCGATTATGAATTCATCGATGTGACACCGCGAACGAGTGCGATAAAACTGCTCGAAAAAATATTTTCCAAGTATTTTTCAAATTTCAGCGTTGTCGAATGTAAATTTCAAAAATAGTTGAATGATGTCGCATCACGTGACTCGAACCTAGAACAACAACAACAAAAATTCTATCCGGCGATATTCCGAGATAACCGTGTATTTATTGCGAACAATTGTGAATTTTGTTAGTAATTTACAGGTTTGAAAGTATTTGAAAGAAGAGAATTGAACTTGTTCGCTACATACCTAACAGTTACCAAATTCATCTATTTATAAAATGAAACATGGTGTCGTCTTGCTCGGCGGTTGGTTGTAAGGAAAGAGCCTCTAAAGGGAGTCGTGTAACCTTTCATAGGTAATGTCATGATTTAAACAGTTGGCAAATTTACTCTTCAGTTTTTGAGTATTCTATGAATTCCAGATTCCCTGCGAATTCTGATTTACGTAAAAAATGGATTGAAGCAGTTAAAAGGAGAAATTTCGAACCAACTAGAAATACTAGACTCTGTGAGAAACATTTCACACCCGAATCGTACATTCATTTTATTCGCAAGAAAAGATTGAAAGAGGATGCTGTTCCAGAAATATTTGATTTCTCTGGATTCGTAGAGAGTGGTCAACCAAACGTGCAAAACTTGGATGACCCTGATCAGATACGTTGTATTCAATTCGTGGATGTTAACCGCGTGAAGAACGAATTACTGCCCAGCCGTACCAGCAATCGTACTGTCATAGTAATTGACGATGTTATAAGAGCAAGACGCGTAGAAAAATCACTTCTGCAAAGTGAGGTTGATAATGCAAACCAACGAGAAGTTGACAATTCGACGCTTCCCGTGATCAAGTCTTGTTTTTCTTTGACCAAGCCCCTTTCCTCAGTTCCCAAGACACAGCGGTAATTTTGCATTCGTATAATCACTAGCCCAACGCGTTGAATTGTTGTAATAAAACGTATCGTGTATGGTTTCAGAACTGCCGTTGCGTGTATTCCTAACATGTTATCTGGTGATTGTACTCAGAAAAGACTGATAGATAAGACTCGACAAATGAAAAAGAAATACAAAGAACGTTTGGAAGTAATGAGTCAGGTATACAGTCAGCTGAAGAAACGGAAAGCATTTTTAGAAAACCTTCTCATCAAAATCAAAGAAAAACAATTGACGACCGACGAAGACGTCGCTGATTTAATGGTAAAACGTAGTCGTAATTACGCGTGTCGTTTGAAAAAAATTATTAATAATGGTTGTTGAAAGGACTGTTTTATGTTGGAAGAAGGAGACGAAGATACAATGGAAAGTGACGATGATAACTTAGCCAATACTGGCGAATACGAAAAAACTATCGCATTTATTGACGGTAAAATACGCAAATTTGAAAAAGCCGCCAATGAAAGAAGTACTTCGTCACAAAAAACTGACGAATGTGAAATGTTTGGTAATGTTCGAATAGAAATTATCGTAATTTAAATTCATCTGCGAGTACTTTGCGCATACTCAGGTAGTAATAAAATTACAGGTTTGCACGTGGAATCAGTACTAAAAAATATGCCCGAAAAACGCGCTATCGCTGCCAAAAATCAAATCGTGGAAGAACTGAAAAAGTATCAGGGAAAAATTTTGGTTAAAATGTACGAAGAATTCAACGAAACATTTTCTGGACTTGAAAACATCGAAATGAATCCTTAAGAAATGTATCGAATGTGAAATATAATTAAATTTTTTATTATATAATTTGTTAACAAATAATTTCATTGCCGAGAAAGTGTTGATCTCATTAAACGCGGTATCGTTACCTTCATCGAGTTATTCGAAAGCTTCACAAACTGTGTCCACAAGCGTATTACGCTCCAGTATGTTTTGGATATCTCGTTTTATCGCCGCCAAATCTTCCGGGTGCAATTTTTTCAATTCATTTGTCAAGTACGAAGCTGAAAAATGAGGAGTCTGATGAAACTTTTCACAAAATGCGGATCGATAATATAAAACGAACGAGCGATTTATCATACCGAAAGAGTTGTCAGTTTTTTCTTTAAAAACTACTTCGGACGGTTTAACTTGTTGCGAGGTTTCATCTAATACCCCTTTGTCAGGTAAATGATGGCAATGCGATTGTTCATAAATTTCTGCATAATGCGGTTCTTCGAGTGCATTTTCCTGCAAATCAAACAGTTACTTACAGACAAAAGGTAGCAAAAAATGCGTTTCTTCGAGCTAAATATGGACACTCACAAATAAACCTTCCAATACCGGGTTGTTACTGGCAGTCTCTTCTCTAATTTCAATCAAGAAATGTTTCAATTTTTCTATTTTTGTTTTCATTCTACAATTTTTAGCACGTCTCGTTTTCAAATGTTGACTTATTTTCGATTTAATGGAATTCATATCATTGGCCAATTCAGAGATGACGGAAAATTTACTTCTAATAGTCTCATTGGTCATTTCATTCATACAATCATTCAATCTGCGTTCAAAAGAATCGACTGAGATTTCGCGTGTGCGGAAGTAGAAGAATAAAACCCGATAACGATACGTTACTTTTTAACTGGTTGCAAAAGGGCACTGTCAGTTGAAGCATGCCACCTTTCAACGTCTGTAGGTATTGATGGAGTTTCCTACAAATAATATAATTTTTCAAATTCATTCCGATCTGATTTTATCCAAACCAAGAGACACATTACAGCGTTAAAATTACATTAGTTGACTGGAATGAAGTTTCATATTTTAAAAGCGGTAGAATAGTGGGCACGGCGGTTTTTACGAGAAGAGCTTTTACAGGAGGATTCTTCAGTATCTCTGTAGACTTGAAGTGAATAGAACAAACTCTTCCAAGAGGATTGGGAGACCATCCATCGCGAGTTAGGACATCAATCCACTTTTGTTTCAAGACCTCGTCGTAGGGAAATCTATAAAGGTAAATACACTAAACAATAAAAACTTGACCAAAAACCCACAAAACACGCGTTAGTTTTCAAACAATGAAATGAATTTAGAACCTATATCTTACCGATGAAAAGAAATACCTTTTTTTTTATTTGAAGTACGATTAGTACAGCCGAGTACTTCACAAATCATTATTTAGCAGGATTTATACATTTACACCGAACTTTCAAATCAATACCGAAACAGGTTGGTAATCGGGATATGTTTTTTATCCAAATTTCGTGATTTTTTTCCGTCTCGTCTGTATCAAAATTTTTTGTTTGGATACTTTATCACTGGAACACTGGTACTGATAAGACTGCGCGTGTCGTCGTCAGAGTTTGCTAGTGTTAGTGCGGTAGTGTTGGCATTTTCGTACACATGTTTTGCTTGCGTCCTAGGTTTTTTGTTTACGTTTACGTCGACAACAATTTCTCAATTTCTCTTTTTTATTACCGTGTGGCTGAAGTATATTAATTATTACTCTGCAATTTTTCCAACTCGTTACTTGATGGATCCATCGTGTCATATTCATTTTGAATAATCCCGCTGAATATTCGGTAAGATTTCACAATACTCGAATAATAATTACTTTCAAAAGAAATCTCGTAAGTACCGTTTCGATGATATGAAAAATTACATTTCAAGAGCATATGTTTATGATTTTATTCTGTATTACATATTTAATTCAGTTGTCGGAGGATAATTTTTATCGTATCTTTTCTTCGTCTATTTGCAGGATCCTAAAATGCGTCAAATGAAAGGAAAATTGAAAGAAACCAATAAACAGAAAAAAGAACGTAAGAAAGAATTCTTGGAGAATAAGAAATATGTATTTTCGTTAGTATTACCAACTTTAGTGGCTGTTTTTTTCTTCATTTTTATTTATATTTATATGAAAACCAGACAGAAGTACCTCTCGGAGTAAAAACAAACATTTCCTAAAGTTATCTAAGCCAACATTCCATAAAACTATGTAATTATTCGTAAGAAAATGTCTTCCCAGGTCTATTTAAAAAATTAAAGTTACAAAACATTACAACAATTTAAAATGAAATATATACTTCGTGTTACTTCTTATATTTGATTTTTAATTTTCGATAGTTACTCCGAAATATTTTTCTCGTGTTCTACGTATTTTCTGTTTTCAAATTCCAAGTGTTGGTGAACACCTGATCAAGCCTAATTACAGGTACACCGCCGATATTTTAACAAATTCATTCTTCAATATCATCGAGTAAAAGGAAGTAGAATTATTTTATAGTGTAACCTGCGCAGCTGAGCAAATAGAAATGAATTATGAAGCACAAAATTGGAAAACAGACATTTTTATTTAACGAACAAATTAAATGAAATTTCTACTCCGGCGAAGTCTTGTGACAGCCATTTGTAATGGAAAACTGTTGATTTTCTTTCACGTTGAAACTACGACAACTTTTACGCACTTGGAAACATTCTTCACCGATGATCTTATCACCTGAAAATCGTAAATTTTTATCATTATTTTGTTACGGATAGTTCAATATACGAATCGTTACAGACAGACTTCCGTAGTTTTGCTAGTCTGATTTCATTTTGTTCGTTTTATTACGTTTTGAACTGATACTCAAACTTACCTAAGCATCTGGCAAATCCTCTCGTTTAACTTTGCTTATTATGAAATTTTTTTCACGTTCCATTTCATTTTTGAAAATGTTGAAAGATATCGTAAAACCAGTGATACATACTATCATACGAAATGCTCTATTCTGCGTAAAATAAATTATCAGTGAACGAGACATTTTAATATTTAATTCGAGAATAATTATCAACAAACCAACTTTCGGAAGCCCACGAATAGTTTGCAGAGTTTGCTTGAGAGAATCCATGCTTGGTTGATATTCCGAAAATTAGAAATAGTTACATACAGCAGAATGCATACAGCCGTTAACCAATCATTCTGTGAAATGGAAAGCACGAGTAAAATAATATAATAATAATTTATGTTTTACGAAGATCTTAACCATGCGAAATCTTCTTATTAATAGACGTAGAAAGATGAGTTGGTTTATTAGTTATCAAATTCAAATCATTATCAGAATCAGAATTTGCGGGTTGTTTTTACAAGTTTGTAAATCATCGAGATCGGAAAAATCCAAAATGGAAAAATCAGAAAACACCAAAACAGGAATCGTTAACCAAAACCGAAACGTGTCTTTGTGTTTGAGGTATTTTGGGTATAGACACTGGAACTACAAGATGGATATCTGGTGGGCACAGACGTGAGGGGATTTTGTTAAAAGTTACTCATATTATTCCCTGTAGAGGCGCTGATCATTGGCCCCCTGCTCGCAATTTGATTGGTTGAATTTTGAATGACGTA
>FIZU01001090.1:0-15306 GCA_900064475.1 Pseudococcus longispinus
AGTGTAGTCAGAAATTTTGATTCGATAAATTTCTCAAGTTACCGTAGAAAAACTTCTTGTCTGTTTTCAGATATCCGAATTTTGCATTTTCCTATTTTCTGAGACAATGAAGCTTTTTTCGTAGAAATCTATAAGGACCAAAATTGTAGAGCGAAAAATTCCCTTTTGACTGGTATAGTCCGAATTTTGATTCGATGAATATTTCTCAAGTTTTCGTCGAAAAACTGTTTTTGCTGAAATGTGAACTTTCACATTTTCTTTTCCGGGTCAACGAAACTTTTTTTGTCAAAATTGATTAGAAGCAAAATTGTACAGCAAAGAATTTTTTTTCATCCAAGAGTTGTTAGAATTTCGATTTGACGAATATTCCTCGATTTATCGTTGAAAAACTGTTTTCTTGGATAGCGAATTTTCGCATTTTCTTATTTTCCGAGCAAACTAAGCGTTTTATATGAATATTGATAAGAAGCAAAATTGTAGAGCGGAAAATTTTTTTTTCATTATTATGTCGTCAGAATTTCGATTTGACAAATATTTCCCCAATTATGGTGAAAAAACATATTTGAAAGTCGGCCGTTTACACCTCGAAAATGGCCAAAGTTTTTTTTGTAATTCCCTTAATTTGGCCAGAAAATCCATTTGAAATGGAATTCAGACGAGGGAAACTGACTTATGCACTCCCTGTATTTCAGTATCTTTCGATTTTGGTGAAAAAATTCCCAAATAATTAATCCAAGTGGAAATGTAATAAAATTAGTTCCTTTTTTGACAATCGAGAGGTGAGGGAAAATGCCAATTTCTGAGAATACATTTCTAATAAATACCTTTGTACGAGAAAATATTATTAATAGGAAACCAACCATCTCTCAATAAATTTCAACATCTTTAAATATCGGTGAAAAAATTCCCAAATAATTAACCCAAGTGGAAACGTAATAAAAGTAGTTCCCTTTTTGACAATCGAGGGGCGAGGTAAAATGTCGATATCTGAGAACACATTCTGATAAATACCTCTGCACGAGGAAATATTACGCAGGAACGTGTCGGAATGGCGGATGTTACTTTAGTAAATTTCTTGGCGAATAAGTTGGACGGTTGGAAAATGTAAATAGCTCGATGTACTTTGGAAAACTTGACTAGGTAATCTATTCTAAGCAATGATGAGGATGTCTTTATAAATATTCGAAGCAGCACGCACCATCGCCGAATTTCATTTAGAAATTGAATAATTTTAGTGGGTGAAAAAAAATAGATATTTTTCCATTTTTATAATTTAAATTTCGCTATCGAGATTATCGATTGACATTTGTTTTCCTTCGTCGAACCATATCGAGAATATAAACTAAGAAATGAATTTTAAATCCGGATTTATCTCGGATAATTTAATTTTTATTCGAAATTTTCGACTATAATAAGACGCGACCGTTGGAATTTTTTTTCCGTAATCACCTGAAAAAGCACAGATTATTCGTAGTTTGATTGATTGGAGCTGAAATGTTGTTTATCTGAAGGATAAAATATCACTTGTTGCGAATTTGTAGTTTTTAATTAAACTTCAAAGCAGGTACCTTAATTTTGGGTAACTTTGTTATCGAAAAAAACTAACCCTTTGTTATCTAAATGAAATATAATATTTTAAAACGAAATTACATTATAATTTTTAAATTAGATGATAAAAAATTCCATTCAGTTTCGAGGAAATAATTTCAAATGAAACATCTCTCGTTTCAATTAATCTTTAGCCCTTGTTTCGTAGAATAAATTCCACGTTAATTCGTTAAAATTGACAAAAACAAATATAATCTTATTCCAGGAAGAGTAAAAAACAGAGAGTAATGAAAGCTCGAAATTTATATCTGCAAGGTATCCGACTCGACTAAAGTGTCCTAAATTAAAACATTGCGTTTTAACATTTTCGCCCTCTTTCGTTCGAATCAGGAATTTACTGTTGAGAATTTAATATCTATGAATAAAAATTAGACGTCGGGTCGTTTGATTTAGCTGAAATAAGTATACGTCACGAGAATGTATTTTCAAGTTTATTAAACGTAATAAAAATCTGTTTTTGTTTGCTTCTAATTATTCTAGTAATTCGATGCATGCAATACAATGTATGAAATGGAGGTGAAAACGTGGGTTGGTTCTGCGCCAGGAGGTTAAACAACCTTTACTGATAGAAAAAGGTTTCATATTTTATACCCTCACCCCTCCTTTGTTAGTGGATTAAGCCATACGAAGGTTTGAAATGTTCGAGAGGGAGTGTTGAACTTTTTTATTTGGTGTGGTTTCTATTTCAGTATGTGTAGCACCTTTTTTATTATTTGTATTTTTCTCCTAGAGCGTTGAAAATAGGATTTTCGTGATTTTGTCCAAAAATATTTCTAAATAGAAAATACTCTGAAATATTAATAAAGAATTCAACACTCCCTCACAAAAACTTCAGGCGATTAGAATTTCAAATTTCAACATCCAGTAATGTTATGGAGTACCATTTAATTAGAAGTGTTCCTTTTTTTAATAAGTTTGGGCTGCTTAGTCTTTGAAAGTAGGTACGATTACCTATCTTCTCCCCTACCTGATTATTGTATTTGATGATTGATCATAAACATAAATTTTTATGCAAGTAGATAGTAGGCATAATGCCATTATAATTAGATTTTTACTCGACTTTGTATTAATTCAAATTAGGGTAAATGTACATATCATAACCTAACCTAACCTTTTATATTTTTTGTTACAAAACGGGCATTGGGTAAACAATACGGCGATATTTGCCATTAAAATTAAATTTCTCGAATTACCCGGTGAAATAATAATACCGATATTAAAATGTCCCTCGTCAATGAGCTAATTAATTAAATTATTTTTAAAGCTAATTTTATATTGATATAAAAACACCGAACACGGTATAAGCCAATAACGCAGGCACCTGAAATACCTTTGTAATCTATAAAACAGCGCGCTTTTTAATCCGATGTTGTATATTTTGAAAAATGATACATTTCGCTGAATGAAATTCATCTTCCATTGAATTTGCCCTTTTTTTTTTCTTTCGAGACTCATCTACCATGAAACAAAAAATTTCACTCGTGAATACCCAATTTTATGTTTGGATGGGTTTAGTCGAGAATAGGTAATTACTTATTGACATTTTTTTGTATTGTGTTAAAAATAATTTTCGATTTTTGTTCTGTTTTTTTTTTTAACCAGTAGAAGATGTATAGGTGAGTAGTTAAGTAGGGATGAGTTTATGGTGCTAATTGATATGAATTTTACGAAAATTTTACTTTTTTAATGATACAGTGTGTTCCATAGATTCGGTAACGCCTTCGATACAGTAAATATGCAACTTATCTTGATTATAAGTGGTAATGTTTGCCTACCTTTTTGAATTGAGGTGGCAAAAATACACTTCATTAGATTTTTATACCGGGTGTTCCAGTAAGAGTGTGCCACCTTCAAACCAGATGTATACTACTCAAACTACATAAGTGTATGCATGTTTGACGACCCTAAGATTTGAAGGGACAAATTATGCTCTATAGTCATGATAATTTTTCAGAATGTCGTAACTTCGTTGATAATATAGATGGACAAGTTTTTAAAAGTCTCTTGTATATCTTTTTAAGCTCTACAAAATGATGTATTCATGTTTTGCCTAACTCTAAAATTGCAGGCGTGACGATGAGTTGAAAATTTATAGGCTTTAAAACTCAGTCAGTTTTCAAGTTAGACAAAATTTTATAAGAGCCATTTTTATTGAGCCTTTTGAGCTCTACAAAATGAGCTAATAATTTTTTGTCTTACTCTAAAATTGAAGGAGCTACAACCATTAAAATCTTGAAATTTGATTTTTTTGGAATTGAACAAAATATTAGCTCATTTTGTATAGCTCAAAAAGCCCAACAAAAAATGGTTCTTACAAAATTTTATCCAAATTGAAAATTGAAGGAATTTATAAAGCCTATACATTTTCAAGTCATTATCGCTCCTTCAATTTAGGAATTTGGCAAATATGAATATAACTCACTTTGTAGTTTGTAGAGCTTACAAAATGCTACAACAAAATTAGAAAGGTAATTTAGCATCTACAGGGTGTCCCAGTTAAGAGTGACCGCCTTCCAACTGGTAAGTAGGCAAGCCATCATGATCCCAAGTAGATATGTTTGCCTACCTTTGGAATTGAAGGGGCAAAGTTATGTTCATTCGAACTTTTTTTTGAAATCTTGTTCATTATTTTTGATTTGTCATAAAAATTTTACTACGATAGGTAGAGGGTTGCGGTTTGCACCATTCGAAGGAGCATTCATTCTAGTTTTTTTTTCGTGAAAAAGCGGTGCACTTCTATCGGAACATCCTCTACAGTGTACTATGATCCACATATATGGTAGTCGATGGTTTTGAAAATGAAAAAAAAAATGACTGCAAAACTCTCGAAAACTAATCCCCGGCCCCCTAGGAAAAATTAATCTCTCGGTGTAGGAAGAGAATTTCAAGCTCTACAATTTTGATCCTTAACATTTTTTTCATAAGACCCTTAGTTTGGCCAGAAAATCCAATGAATATGAATTTTCTGGCCAAACTAAGGGTCTTATGAAAAAAAAGCTAAGAATCAAAATTGTAGAGCTTGAAATTCTCTTTCTGCTTGAAGCAATCACTTTTTGTCTAAATTGCTTCCTTTTCGATATTTTTGCAGTCAAAGTTTTTTTTTCATTTTCAAAATCATCGACCTTCTATGTGGACCATCGCTTATATAATTTTTTCAGTTTCTTGTAGCATCGTAATTGTACAGTCAAAGAATCACAGTTTGCAGCATTGAAATGGGTATGATTTTAGTTTTGTTTCAAATGGTCACGTTTTTTGAGTTAGTTTCCAGAAAAAGACTTATCAGTTTTGAAAAATTTTCAAGTTTCTTCATTTTTATTAAAACACTCGAGAATTTTCATGACAACCTATCGAGCACATAGATTAATAACTTACATAAATCCAAAATTTCGAGCCTTGTTGGGAAAATGTTCATAAAAACATACAGAAAAAATTTGCCCCTGCGATTTGAGGAGCTGGCAAACACACTGACATGGATTCACAATAAGTTGACTTCTACTGGCTGGCAGGTGGTGCTTCGCTTATGAAACACCCTGTATAATTAAAAGGTAATTGAAGTATTATAATGATGAGTACTTCGAGAATTAAACTTCTGTATGATGTTTTGTATATCGTCAAAATTGAAGGGGCCTAGAACAATTTCAAGTTACCAGACTCGAAATTTTTTTCAATGGTATGTTTCCTCGTCTTTGAATGGTCTATTGCTCCTTTAGTTTAGATAGTGTTATCCATTCTCAGATCAAATCTGTTTGAAAGGGTATAAGTACCTTGAATTATGAAGATAGGCAATATGAACATCTAACGTTTTTATCTAAAACCTAGAATCATATCTTGCAAAATCAAACTTTGCTCATGCCATCGTATAGTACCACCTCTCGGCTTCAAATTTTATCATTTGCATTTTTTGCCCAACAGTCATATTGAAGGGGCAATACAGCTTTGAAAATTTCATTGCTCTATAAATCATTCATTATGAGAGATAGCGAAAAATTGAACATAACTTATTTTCTAGAACTTATCGAAATCTATAAGCTTACATAGATGCAAATTTTTCCTACCTCCAATATTGAGGAAGTAATCGAGCATTTAGGATTTTGAAATTTGATAAATTCTTCAAAATATTATCCTGTGTAAACATTTTTTTTTGCAATATTTTCTCCTTTTTTGATACATAATTGACCACTTTCAATTTCTTTGGTGTTAATTTCTTGGATGGTAAACCCCTCATAGGACATTCTGCTTGATTGAAAATTGAAATGTTAATTGAAAGCATAAATCTAAAAACTTTCAACAGTCATTTTTTTGCAGCATTCCTTACAATTTTCTTTCCAGTATTAGTTCCTTTAAATTTCTAGTTGGCATACCTATTTACACGTGTGCATTTTAATTTGCAGCGTTGAAATGAAATTTAAGATATGAGAATGAAATCTTATAGCCCCTTGAAATATTCAGTCTATCAAATTTATTACTATTATTTTAAAATTTTGATACCACATCGATTTTCATTTCAAAACCACCTCCTTGAAATCACCAAACAGCATATCTATTCACACT
The DNA here is from genome assembly GCA_900064475.1 of Pseudococcus longispinus. NCBI lineage: Eukaryota > Metazoa > Arthropoda > Insecta > Hemiptera > Pseudococcidae > Pseudococcus > Pseudococcus longispinus. The sequence goes on from FIZU01001090.1 coordinate 6,160, forward strand.
TGTGTATTTTAGGTTGCAGCAGTGTGCCGTAGAAGGCGGCCAACTGCGACCACAACACCCTTATGCCGTTATGCGTACGATACTAATGATGGAATATTTCAAAACGAGCTCTAAATTAAATCCTACTGATATATAAATAATTAGTTAACAACGTTTCGATGTTGTATAGTGCATCGATATCGCAGCGAATAATCTTCAACATACCATTAGCGAAAAAATTTCCTCCCTATCGGTATTTTACGACAATTACGAAAGGAATTTTATACTCGTATTTTAACGATGAATTTCACATCGTGTAAAATAATCTTGTTGATTTTCTTTCGACAATAACGCTACATCCATTAAATTCTTAAACGACGTAGCTCTGGAAGTACCTCTATTCAACACTCGACTCGAGTTGAGACGATATGTCGTACGAATTTTAAATCAATCAATCAAGATTTCATCAATTATTACAATGCCAGGATTCGGTTGCGAAAGAGTTCGTTAACTCGTAAACATTTTAAACGCCATCAACCGCAAAAAGTACGTAATGAAAAATTGATTTAATTAACTTGTCACGATTTTAATCCTTGCTCGGGCTCGATGTTTTCCGCCATTCAACACACACGTACACGTAGGATAGAAGTACTTTCTTGGCAGGGTATATTTTGATAAATAAGTAATAGGCTAAACGTGTATAAATAAAAACATGTGTTTCTTTATCTTTTTAACACGAGGGATATATAAATTTCATTTCGCATTAAGCTGCGAGTTATTGCTATACCGTTTTCGGGATTAAATTAATCCTGTTTTCTGTACAGATGTTGGTTCTGTTGATCAAAATACGATATCAAAAATATTAAAATAAAATAAACCCTCAGTCGTCAGTCGTCAGCTTCGAAGCGAAGAAAAAAACGACCGAAGAAGAAGGAAATTCAATGGAATTGTTACGCTTTGTAACGTTAATTAAATTTTTTTACAGCAAGAATGCAAAGGATAATAGTCGAGTTGTAATCAACGAAAAAGACGTTACAAAAAATATATTGTGTGGATTCAATAGGGACGTAATTATTGAGCATTTTTTGCTTACGAAGCGCTTTTAACCTTATCAAAATTGAACCAATGCCATCGAAAATCTATATAGGTATATTGGTCTAATCTAAAAAAAATTTTAAATAGCAACCTCCTTCGATAAAATAAACTTTTTTATGTAAAAACAATACAAATTTGACTCGAGAGTACGAAAATAGTTAATTAAAAAAGAATATATCATTTTTAAAACAACACATGCTCGATCATATGGGTTATTCCATAAAAATATGTAAATTCGCACACCTCAAGGTATTCAAATTTCTTATATTTGGCTGGAAATATATTCTGTCTGTCTTTTATTGTATTTTTATTCGTATTTTTTCTTTCGTAATTCTATAAAAATTCGTTGTTTTGATGAACTGAATAAATAAAGAAAAAATCCCGACCATAAAAAGGATTACTTTTTGTCACCGAAATGAAAAATGCATGAAGGCTACAGCGGTTTATACTTCGATTCGTCATAAATAATTGTTGCTTTCTTCCTGTTGAAATGCTCCCTTCGAAAAGCTTTTTTCGCAAAAGTCTATACGAAAATACGAGCGCATTTGCATTTAAGCTTTTAATTTTAATCATTAAGTACAAAAAGGACTGAGAAAATCCGTCGAAAAAATTTATTACATGGGAAAAAAATCCGTACAAACCTGTATACAAAGTACGGAGCCTGTGGAAACAGGAAGTAACCTCTTATCAATAGGTTAATCCGCCTTTCAAACCGATTAATTGATACCGTCAATCATTGCGGTTTTTTAAATGGCTACGATTTATTACCGAATTCGTACACATCGCGCGAATTTAAGTCAATTTTGGACGAATGTTTCTCTCGAAGAAAAATTATTGTTTCCGATACAGTCGGTTCGTTCGAACGTGTTTGTTCGCGAGCGGAAAACCGTACCGAACGAAAACGTAATCGAAAACGAAATAGAAGAAAATCTAGAGTAAGGTGTTCATTCCTTTCGTTGATAGTACATACAGGAGTGTTGCTGCTTGCGAGAAGCTCGCTAGTGCGCAGCGACTAATTTTCGGTTTTTTTACACTTATAGCGTATTTCGAACCCCCGAAGCCGTTTATCCCATACGCTGGTCGTATATCATACATCGTGTATGGAGTATCCAGTGGCTAATAAATACCGAAGCAAAGGCTCGTTTATATAGGTGAATTAATTTTCGTCTTGGAATTCCTAGGTTTTATGCCTGAAAGCGGTTTTTTTTTCGAAGAAAAATTGACGAGTTGGGATTTCAAATTGTGTCGAGTTTCACTGGAGAGGAATTTTGACGAAAATGGGAATTCTAATTGAAAAAATAGTTTTTTTAGATTTTCATTATGGTACTGGGTGTTCTAGTAGCAGTGCACCGCCTTCAAACCAGGGATGCAGCTACCCAAACTGCATAAGTGTATGAGTGTTTGCCGACCCAAGAATTTGAAGGGTCTTGGCAGATGTTTCAAAACGTCATAATTCCGCTGATGATACAGATAGGAAATTTTTTTTTGAATATTTCTTGTAGAACTTTTTAAGCTCTACAAAATGAGTTATATTCATGTATTGCCTAACTCTAAAATTGAAGGAGCTACAATGATTTGAAAATTTGTAGGCTTTATAATTCCTTCAATTTTCAAGTTATGCAAAATTTTGCAAGAGTTATTTTTTGTTCAGCTATTTGAGCTCTACAAAATGAGCTAACAATTTTTAGCATAGCTCTAAAACCGAAAGAGCTACGATCATTAAAAAGATGAAGTCACATCATTTTCTCAAAATTTACTTTTTCTTTTCAATTTTTTTTAAAAATGGGCTCTCGTGTTTTCAATTTTAGAGTTCGGCAGAAAATTATCAGCACATTTTGTAGAGCTTAAAAAGCTGAACAAAAAATATTCTTGCAAAATTTTGCATAACTTGAAAATTGAAGGAGTTACAAATGAGCGAATAATTTTTAGCATAACCTTAAAATCGAAAGAGCTATAACCATTAGAAGGATGAAAAGTGACATCATTTTCTAAAAATTCAATTTTTTCTTTTCAGAATTTTTTCAAAATGGTCTCTAATATTTTAAATTTTAGAGTTATGCAAAAAATTATCAGCTCATTTTGTAGAGCTCAAAAACCTGAACAAAAAATGACTCTTACAAAATTTGGCAAAACTTGAATATTGAAGGGGTTATAAAGCATACGAATTTTCAAATCATTGTAGCTCCTTCAAATTTACAGTTAGGCAAAACATAAATATAACTCATTTTTTTGAGCTTGGGAAGTTCTTACAAGAAATTTTTTTAAAAAATGGCCTTTTTGAAACATCTGCCAAGACTAATGCATAATTTTACCCCTTCAAATGCTGGGGTCGGCAAACATGCATACACTTATGTAGTTTGGGTAGCTGCATCTCTGATTTGAAGGCGGTGCACTGCTACTGGAACACACTGTACAACATGGTTCATTTTATCGACAAATTTTAAAAAATTAGCCTAATTAACTTCATACAGAAATTCAGAAAAATTTTGTACATAGACTATTTTTAGACACTGATAAAGTTTTCCAACCCGTTGGTGCCAAGAAGAGATCTGATTGATGAAATTAAAAAATTTATATTGCATTATACAGGCGGAAGTCAAGTTTGCCTGTGTGAGATTTGTTAAAAATTGAATAAAAAAATTGCACTTGGCTACTCACCCTTAAAACAGAAATAGATGTAGTGAATAATTCTCAGTTTCTTCGCCCTGATATTTTGGTATCATTTTCATTTTGGAAAAATGATGTTGAAATTTTCAGTTTGTTATCCAGATATTTCAGGACACCAGAGGACTTTCGATTTAAACTGAAAATTCGCACAGGAATTCAGCTTTCATTATTAACCATTTTTTTTTTCTTTGAAAAATGACGATTCCTGTGCTAAAATATGCTAAAATAAAAGTAGGATAGCAATTTTTTATCACTCTACACCCTGAAAATTCCTTGCAAGCGACGAACAAAAAATTTCCACCCTTACTTTGTGATCTTAACACTACAATCAAGTTGGAAAATTTCGAGAGAATGATTGCTAAGGTGCAAGATTATTTCAAAAATTTCTGTAGAGTCAAATTGAACCGATATTTTATATACAGAGTGTTCCGGGAGTCAGTCAAATGGCATACGCGAGATTCGGATACAACAGAGTACCACTAAAAAAATATTTCAGATGAGCTGTTGCGTATCTCGAATATTCAAGGGGGAAAAAATCAGGTTGAAACCAACTTGCAGTCTTGTGAGAGTAGTAATTTAAAATTGAACAGATTTTCATTCTGTACTTTTTTGCCGGTATTCTTGTTTGAAAAATGTAGTGAGTGAGAATTTTTCCTCAAAAAATATTCACATTCAACAAAATTTTACTCATTGCTGAAGATCTGAAAAACTTTGGAAACAGATTTTTGTGCGAATTTTCACTGCAAATCAAAAACTCGATTATAATATCTTCATTTTGTTTTTTATTTTATAAAAACATGGAAATTTTTAGTTTTGAGTCATTTAAGACCCTAAAAACTCAAAATTTCAACTTCCTTTTTTTAAAAAATTTGGAGGAGTCAGATAATTTTTTCTTGTGAAAGTGATCTCGTGCACTAACTTGCCTTCAGTTTACATGATGCGATGAAATTTTTTAAATTTCATCATCATCATATTTCTGATTTCTCCTGAGCACAAAAAGAATAATCTAATTTTATCATATGAAGACAAGGTACTGGATTTAAATTCTTATCCCTACTCCACAGGAAAATTATGAATTCCCTACTGCTTTTTATCCAAAAAAAAATTTCCAAGAAAATCGGGTCGTTAATATAAAACAACACCGCTTAAACGAAATAAAAAGTTATCATAGGAAGTGGTTATTACTCGTATACCGTATTCCATTAAAATAAAATCATAGGCTGCCTAATTCCATTCGCATGCAATAAAAAATATAAAAGCTAAGTGCTAACTTGAGAAGTTATTTCCCTCCAAGAAAGCCTCTGCGTCTCTCCGTTCAGAAAATTTATAAACGTTTGGGTAGGTATAAATGAAAAGAATTGGGGTGGAAATAAGTTATTGGGTACTTGATAAAAACATGCAATTTAATGTCAAATTGAAAGAGTTATTGCACAACAGCAAACTGAGCCTATGAAGAGAACTGGAGAAAAATAGTATGATGAAATAAAGATAAAAACTTTAAATTGCCCATTTGAACAATTATAGATGATTTATTTGAGGGAGAGGAGGGCCGTTTCTGATAATATAGGTTACTCGTTGTTGCATGAATAACTATTTAATCATAACCATTGTTCGAGAATTTGAAATAAGAACCCTACATACCACCATTTCCAATACTCCTTTCTGTTCCTTGGAAAGAGGTGAATTTTTTTGTTGTAGTGTATGGGAAATTTTTTTCAAGTCATTTTTTCCCCAATTTTTTTGAACAGATGATAATAATCGTGGCCTTGGATAAGAAAACGTGACTTCACATCACTTTTCAATTTTCGGTTTTTGATCGTTTCTGATATTACTTTTTTCGTACTTTCAGATAAAAATGGTTTCGTGGACGTCAGAGCAAAATTCAGCATCCTAGGGAGGTAAGAACTATCAAAAATGAGTGAAAAAAAATTGAGCAGAAGACTTGAAATTATTCACTTAAATTCAGTGTTGGAAAAACCGAAACTCAAACTGAAACCGAAACTGAAAAAGACGGAAAAAACCGAAACTCAAACTGAAATGTGAAAACCGAAAACCGAAATGTGAAAACCGAAACTGAAATTATTTCAGTTTCAGTTTTTAATTTTTTTTTCTTCTTTTTTTAACGTAATTCAATTGAAACTTTCAAAAAAAAAATGAAAAAACTTGTTTTGTTTTCAACTTTTTCTGAAAAAAATGTGATTATCCTGCAATAAAAACAGTTGTAAAATGAAAACTAATTTTTGAAACTGAAAACTGAAAACTGAAAACCGAAAACCGAAAACCAAAACTGCAACTGAAACTGAAATATTTCAGTTTTTCCAACACTGCTTAAATTACTAATATTCGTCAAATATAATGTGATATTCGTGATCAGCAAGGTCGAAAATATTTTGGTAAAAAAAATTTTTTGGTTTGTGGCAACACTGATTTTGGTCAAAATTTCACTTCTGTGAGAAATAAACTGTGGTTATATTTGGTCAAAAGTAAATGGTGCATTATATTTTCCTAGGACCCACCATTAAATGTACGAAGTTTCAGAACAATCGGCCATTGCATTCTAGAGGTACAAAATTGCAAACTTTCAAACGTCTGTCCCCGAAAAAAAAAGTTTTTGATGCCAAAGTCACTTTTTCTTATTCAAGGCCACTATGGATAATCATTCATAATTGCAATTTCAACCCTAACAGAAAACAAAAGTTGAAATTAAAATTGCTGCCCAGTTTCGTTTCGTTTTTCAAAAATAAATGAAAAAGAATAAAAGATAAATTTGAAAATTGATACTAGCATATCAAGCGGTTAGAAACACAACTAATAAAACGCCCTCTATGAAATAACACAAGAAACACTCATACTTAAACCCACGTCATCCATTTCATACATCTTTGCATAATTTGATTACCTTGTATTGTTTGTTTTGTTTTCGAAGAATGAATATTTGAATCATGTGAATTATTTTCTGGATCTGGCTGTTGCTACACTCCTTTTGTCCACGGTAGAAACTGGACTATTAGTCATCTCGAAGTTCACAGTCATAGTTTAATTGCTGGTACCAAGGAAACGCTGCAAGTTACAACTATGCCAGCAGTCGCGGAAACAACGTATTCGTAATCATTTTTTTGTTTAAATAATTTCCTAAGAAGCATTTCGGTTTTAATTTTTCATTTCGAAAGCTGTGATATATCCATAGTACAATGTTATTGTTCCAACTCCTAGTTATTTGTCTCAGTGCCAACGCAGCTTTTGGTATAGCTGTCCAAGCTGTTGTTTTCTGGTCCAAAACGTTATTCAGTGTTTTAGACGACACAATAGACGTTTACGAATCTATCTCAGGACATAACATTTTCGGCCAATCGGCCAAAGAGAAGAAACTGTATGCCAAATTAGCCAATATCACTGATCTCATAGATCGTTTGGAACACGACATTCCTCAAGTTACCATCGCCAGGATTAAGGAATTGGAACGTGATTTTTCGCAAATAATTCATTTTGAAATCAAATTGGACGATTTGGTGAACCACATCGGTAACGTCGAAGCAAAATATGAGAAATTTTTGAGTAAGTTTACACCATTTTAATTTCGAAAAACCCTAACCAACGATAGGCATTCTATTTCTTGGGTTGTTTTCAGAATTACGTAACAAGGTGATGAATCTAGAAAATGAATCGATCAATAAATCAATCGCTACTAAATACACTTTGGAGAAGACAGCCAACGCCATATTATTCGAAGCTGGAAACGTTGGCGATAGTTTGGAAAAAATTGATACGATAATTAACGGCGACAGTATCATATTCGGCAAGCAAGACTTGTTTTCGCTTATACTGGATAATTTCAATGTAATTAACTCGAATTTCGTAAGTTTTAACGATTTCCGACTAATTGCTCTATCTAAACGTTTATTTACAGAGTAAAACCCAGTCAAGGTGTTTGGTTTCTAAATCACCCCAACAGCTGATACACGACGTCCATTCTTCTCTTCGAATGGTACAAATCAAAGGTGCAATTATGAAGGAATTTTCGTTCATGATTTTAGGTCTTTACACTTCTGGTGAGTGATTTTTAGAACCTTTTGCATGTCAAAATTTCAATGTGTCCGATAGTTTTATTCGTAGTTAGATTAGAGCTTTTTTTATGCATGTTATTTTTCACTGGTTAATCTTGTTTATAGGTGTTGGTTTTTCAAATGAACTTGAGCATGTTACGTTTTTCTAGTGTGTATAAAATGAAATATCTCGAAAGATATGCCCCGTCCTATAATATTTTTTCTAGCTTCGGTCTTGATGCGATCCAAAAAGTTACGTAAATAAAATTATCATTGATCTTTCCAAAGTATTCGCGTATGCTGCAATTTTACAATGTCATTTACGTACCTTATCAATGACAAATATGTTAATTATCGATGATTTTTTTCTCGTTCACGAGGTGAGAACTTTATTCTACAGTTTTACGTCGTAAGTAGTATAACGTGAATGTTTTTTCAATTACCATTACGAAATGAATTCGTTTGATAACAGATTATCTGCATTAGAGATTATTTTTTTTTTCAAATAATTGTTTTCAACGTATCAAATCATCAAATGTGATGATAAATTCAAACGTTTTGGAAGATTTCAATTCGAAACAAATTTTCATGTTTGATAAAACAAACGCCCATTTCCAGTCCAATTCTTTATCTAATTACTAGCTAATTATTTTAAATATTAGATAATTTGGGTGCTGAGAATAAACTTGAGCTTACGTATTAAATGAAGTAGAAATTTCGCTTCTATATTTTCACTTTCGTATATCTTTATTAATGAAATACGCTGCCTCATCAGATATTAATTTCAATTATTTGCACGTTTCATTGTTTAAAACAAGTTTGAAATCTAAACTATCTTAGATCGTAAATTGCATGTTTTGTTACACAATTGGCAAATGACAATTGGTTGCATGATAGTACAGTCGCAAATGGAAAAAAAAGACGTTCGTGCGCATTTCAGGTTAAAAGCAATTTTATGATTGATTCGTAATCTAGGACGTATTTTTACAAAAATGAGCCGGGGTTCCATTTTTTTTAAGGCCCTCCTTTTTCGAGGGTCCGCCTCTCCTTTCCAAGAAATCTCCCTATCTCTATACCTAAGGCCTCAATTGAAAATTTTTTCAAACAAAAATTATTCATCATACGCCTGCGAATAATTTTGTTTGTATGAAAAATTTCGATCTGGCCCCTTCCTCCCCGCCAATTTTGCAAATTGTCATTTCAAAATGAGTGTAAATACAGTTTTTCATGTTTTACATCAAAATTAAGCGAAATAGAATACCTTTTCGAATAACAAAAGTTGTTCAGAATCATAAAAAGAACATTTGTACCAAAAATCACCCCCCCCCCCCCCCCCCCCCCGTCTCCCCCCCCCCCCCCCCAA
>FIZU01001101.1:0-13316 GCA_900064475.1 Pseudococcus longispinus
TCTTGAGAATCTTGAAATCTTAAGAAAATCTTGTAAAGGCATGAAAAATCTTGAGATCTCAAGATAAATCTTGAGGGTTGGCAACGCTGGCACAAAATAACGAAAAAAGTACGAAATTTTGATAAAATTGATAAAATTTTGAAGTTTGTTTTTCGATAATATTCCTTCAATTGAAATTTGAGTTGAAAAAACATTGAGATTTCAGCTTTAAATGATTTTTTTTTGCAAAAATTTTTGTCCTCACTCCGTTTGGGCTCAGTAATTTTAATAATCTTCTAATTAAAATAACAGATATTTTTCAAAAATTTTCATAAAATCAAATTTTTTCCAGTCAAACTTATCATTCTCTGAATTATTTGAATCGTGGGTTTATGGGGGAAGGGGGAGTCAAAGGTTGTGGATCCCCTTAATGCCAGAAATGTTGGGAAAAATAATGAAATTCAGCCTTTTTAATGTCTTTTTTTGAACAAATTTTCGTCCTCGCTTCGCTCTGATTTGGACTAAATGAATTTACCTATTTTCACACGAATATCTTTCGAAACTAACATAAAGTCAATTTTTTTCTCTCGCCCCCCCCCCCCTCCCTCGCCCTCTTCGCTTGAATGTTTGTTTGTTTACTTCACTACTTTCAATGACTGCCTGAGTTCGCTACTGTCTAAATAAATATACATTTTTGTTCAAAGTTAATTTTCAGTGGCTGTAATTAGCATTTTCAGCAATTTTGCCCCTTTTCCTTGAAAATCCTTCGATTTGACCATGATGCCAAATGACAGTCTCCTAGTTCAACCGATCACACAAATTGAAAACGGCGAATAATGGTCTTCTCAAAATGTAGTTTTTTTAGGTTGAGTGAAGGCTGGAAAATTGGAACCCCCAAAAGACATTTCTAGCACACACCAAATCTAATTGCCAAAGGCCACCTCCTAAGCCAATTTTGATGGATTGAAGAGCATTATTCAAGGATTTTTAAGATCAAAATTGACAAAATAACAGTTTTCCCCCCTTTTCCCGTTCTGATTGTTGTGGGACACTAATTTTGGGACCAATTTTATTTTAAACGTTTTTTGGTTTTTTTGCTCCTGTCTCTCTTTTTCTAAAAATTCTGAAAACTATCCAAAAAATACACAAAATGAATAATTGGAGGAGGGGGCACGGAAAAATTTTGAAATGACACGAATTTTAAAAAAAATGACACAAAAAAAAGAAAAAAGCACGAATTTTCATTTTTGCTATTTGGTAGACACCCTTTTGCTTTCATAATTTCAGTTGTGCTGGTATTTTCATAACCAATCTTCGTGAGTTTCGGTTTGAAATGATTTCGTGTGATGAAATGTGTATGAGAATAAATGGTTCTCAGTTCGACTTGAGACAATGAAGCTATTTTATTGTCAAAAATTGCCAAAAATGACAAAAAATTGCATTCGAAGCGTAACAAATTGCGATTGCGTTGGATACTGATGGAAAAATTTATTGATTTACTATCAAGGACTCCCCAATCGTAAATTCGACCAGTTTTATTGCTTTCGATCATGCTCTCAAAATTATGTTTTTGTATGTCCTCCCCCCTCCCTCCTTCCACAGGAATGTTTGTTCAACAAACTAAGTTTCTAGAGAGCTTCTTCGTTTGTGGATTATTCTCTGAACCTCTGAACGACGAATCATCTCAAAAATGATTCTAAGTATTTGGAGAAGTCTCTTTGGGAAGAATTTCAATGAAAAAAACACAAAAATAATTTTTTCCACGATTCAAATACGTTAACCGATGTTTAAATATTTGATAACTCCTTCAGTATGCAAGATAGGCAAAACTTTCACATAATCAATTTAATAGAAATCACTCAGATGGACAAAATCGGTCATTAGTAAATTTTTCCTATCTCGAATATTGAGGGTGTTATGGAAGAATTTACATCCAAGAGTCAGACCCTTGTATTCAAATTTTCCCTCATTTTTTCGACTCGTAACTGGCCATTCTCGATTTTGATGAATGTTTTAATTATGATATTTAATGGTTTGCTTTTTATTTCAGATCGGACTCCGATGCATTTAGCTGCTGAGAATGGCCATGCAACCATAATCGAGCTACTAGCTGATAAATTCAGGGCTTCCATATTTGAGAGGACGAAAGATGGCAGTACATTGATGCATATTGCCTCCCTAAATGGGCATGCTGATTGCGCGATGATGCTGTTCAAAAAAGGAGTCTACTTGCATATGCCAAACAAGGTAAATATTCATTAGGAAATTATTTCTCATAAAATTCAAGTCCTATGCTCGTTTGATTAACTAACCATTTGCCTTTTTTTTTTTCAGGGTGGTGCTCGTAGCATCCATACAGCCGCTCGATACGGCCACGTGGGCATTATAAATACGCTTTTACAAAAAGGAGAAAAAGTCGACGTGACGACAAACGTAAGATTTCCATTAAAAACTCGTTCGTGTTTGTAATATGTAGTATTTTACCAAAAATCAGCATCTAATTCGCGGTTGAATTGATCAGGATAACTATACGCCTTTGCATATCGCTGTCGAATCCGGAAAACCAGCTGTGGTTGAAACGTTGCTGGGGTTCGGAGCCGATGTACATGTACGAGGTAAGTGACACGACGATGCGTAGGTTTATTAAAAAAAAATTGTCAAAACCACTTGACGAAAACGATGCTGGTATTTCGTTGTAAAAAGGTGGAAAAATGAAAGAAACTCCTTTACATATCGCCGCCAGAGTAAAAGACGGTGATAGATGCGCTCTCATGTTGCTAAAATCCGGAGCTGCTCCTAATTTGGCTACAGACGATGGTGAAACTCCGGTTCACGTGGCTGCCAAGCATGGCAATCTGACGACGCTATCTTTACTTTTGGAAGATGGCGGAGATCCTTTGTTTACCAATAAAGTAAGTAATTTGTGATTTCAAAATTAACCTTGGTGAGGTAAAATGTATTAAAAATGGTATTTTTTGTACAGAGAGGAGAAACACCACTTCATCTAGCTTGCCAAAGTCGTCGAAACGAAGTTGTCCGTCAATTGATCGAATTTGTAAAAGCTAGAGACGGTGTAGAGGTGGCCACCACGTATGTAAATAGTGTAAATGAAGATGGTGCTTCGGCCCTCCACTATGCAGCCGAAGTAGTCAACACAGAAGCCAGCGCATTGTCTGCTAATCGAGACGTGGTGAAGTTATTGACCGAAAATGGCATCGATGTGACCCTGGCAACCAAAGCTGTAAGAAATCGATTGATTAATGAACTCTGCACCTAACTTGTTGAAGAAATTATTAATTTTTTTTGAATTTATTAAGACTCACGAGACAGCCTTTCATTACTGCGCCGATGTTGGTAACAACGACGTGTTATGTACGACTCTGGAATTCATGAGCACCTCAGATATCCAAAAAGCCATGAATAAGCAAACCACAATCGGATGGACGCCTTTATTGATCGCCTGCCACAGAGGTCACATGGAATTGGTCAACACGATGCTGAATAATCACGCCAGAGTGGACGTATTCGATTTGGAAGGTCGATCAGCGTTGCATTTGGCCGCAGACCGAGGCTATTTACAAGTAAATATCGAGTACCAAGCACGATGGAAGGATATTCAATATAGAAAAAATTACATACTGAAAATTGTACGTGTTTTAGGTATGTGACGCTTTGCTTACCCATAAAGCGTTCATCAACAGCAAAACAAGAGTTGGCAGGACTGCGTTGCACTTGGCGGCAATGAACGGATTCGCCGACTTGTGCAGGTGGGTTTTTCCTTGTCATGCTTAAAGTGTATTTGAACTTTTCCAGTCTGACGATTGTCGACTTGGGTGAACGTGAAATTATCATTTTGCATGTGTAAAAGGTATAAAGCGTGTACCTCTAACATGCCATCGTTTTTCATATTATATTTTTCGTAGTCGTCCGTGTGGGTATCTTCTCGAGTTCGTCTTGGAAAAAAATATTGTACAGGGAGAAATTTTTTTCAATTTATGAACCTTCGAGTAGAATTTTCATTTATTTGATATTAATTTTGAGAGACAAGGAAAGAACGAAGCAAGTCTAATACTTTTTTTCTCCTTGGTAAAGCGACATAGTTAATAGCCAATTTTTTACGTTTATATTGGAAGAAGAAAAATTTGCAGAATTGGTAATTTTTTTTTGCGTCGAAGAAATTCCCTTCTTATGATTTGATGGAAAATTTCGCAATGGAGGCGTACGTATTTTTTTTTCTTGCCAAAGTGTATTTTTCTTAGGGAAGAAAATTATTGGACCGATCTAAATTTAGTTTTTGTCAAATTAAAGAGAGAAACGGCTTTATATTGGAAAAGTTGAACATTGATGAAGGGAGTGGGTGAGGGAGGAGACTGGGTATATCTGCTATAAACTTGAACTCGTCTTTTTCACGGTTAGATATATGATTCGAGAGAAGTTTTATTATTAGGAATTTCAATTTTTCTATGAGAAAGAAGAGGAAACGCAGGGGGGATTTATGACAAGTTTATGATTAGGTCGAAGTAGTCGAGATGTAATTTTTACTGAAAAGTTTCGAAATTTTGAAATTATGATGTGAGAAAGTGGAGGAGGAGGACAAGTCGGTTCATCGTTCTGTGTTGTTGAATATTTTTTTCAATTTTTTGGGTTCTTGATTCTTGATTTCTAGTTTTGAGAAAAAAGTTTCCACCCCCCCCCCCCCCCCCCCCCTTTTTGGGTTTTTGATTTTTGATTTTTAGTTAAGGGAAAAAAATTTCCCCCCCCCCCCCCCCCTCAGAACCGCAAAATTGGTTTTTTACAAGGGAAATATTATTTGTACTGCGAGGTCATGAAATGCTGAAATTTTTTTAGTTTTGTTCTCTTAGAAACACGAGATCTGTTTTTTGACACGAATATACTTTCCTTCTTATTTGCTGAGGGTCAAAAAATTTTGAATCAAGTTTTTATTTTACGAAATTTTGTTATTCTGAATGATTTTGGACTTGAAAAATTTCAAATTATGTAAAAATGTTTTGAACATTTGAAAATTGGTGAATTTTCATTAACAATTTTCAAAATACCTACAACTAATCGGTCAAAAAAAATTGAAAAACATTAAAAATGTTTTTGAAATGGTCAAAAAATTTATGAAAATTGGTGGAAATATTATCAATATCAAGTTTGTCTAAATGTCATGAAAGTTGTTGAAAATGCCGTAAAAATTATTAAAATTGTCATAAAAATTGGTGAAAATGTCGTAGAAATGGCCACAAAATTATGAAAACTGTCAAAAATTATTTTAAATATGAAAAAAAGTATCATTTGCTTGAAATCATGAAAATATTGACAAAAATCAGTAAAAATATTGTAAAAACCATTGAAAAATTATGATTGAAAATCTCGTAAAAATACTTAGTCGAAACTTTCCTAAAAATCATTTAAAATTATAGGTATGAAAAAACTTATCGAAAAATCGTGAAAATTGACAAAATTTTCACAAAAAATCAAAAAAGTTTGTATAAAAATGTTTTTAAAAAATCATTTTCATGAAATTGATTTTTATGAAAATTTGTGAAGATTACAAAGTTTTTTATGGCATTTAAGCTACTTTTAGAACATTTTCTATGATTTTTAGGGATATTTTTACAAATTTAAGATTCTGAGCCCTTAAACGAGTTTTTAATACTATTTACGAAACTTCAAGAAATTATGAAAGAATTTTTAATGGTTTTCATGTTTTTTTGGCCGTTAATATTTTGAATGAATTATGGAAATTTCAAAAATTTTCTTAGTTTTTACAGTTTTTACAATATTTCTACCAATTTTTGTGAAAATTTAGACAATTTCAACAACAGTTTCGAAGAATTTTTTATTTTTTGGGCATTTTTTGATGATTTTCATGAAAAATTTGACAAATTTTTAACGTGGATAATTGGATATGTCTTTAGGGGGGGGGGGGATTTTAAAATTTTGTTCATTTTTCGTGTCCATAAATTTTGTCACGAAATTCCTTCACGATGATTTTTAGAAATTTTTTCAGAATTTTTTGACCTTGGAAACTTTTTAAGATCTCAAGTTAATTTTTGGTTTTGAAAAATTTCAAGTTTATGGACATGAAAAATTTCAAAAAAGTCCAAGTCAAACATTTTGTCGGACTTTTTTGAGTTTGAAAAAATTTTTAGTTTTTTTTACTCGAAATTGAATTTTGAAAACTTTTCAAAAAAATTCTATTACAAAATTCACTTACGAAAATCCATTGCAATGACTTTTAGATATTTTGTCTGACTTTTTTGAACATGAAAAATTTTTCAAAATCCAAATAACTTTTTGCACTTGGAAAATTTTGAGAAAATGTGAGAGATGGATTTTTTTTAAGTTATAAAAGTTTTCAAAAGCCCAATATTTGTTACTAATTTGTGATTTTTTGACCACTTCTGCGATATTTTGATCGATTTTTATGCAATTTCACTTGTTTTTACAAGATTTTCAATAATTTTCATGATTTTTTGACAGTTTTTATATCTTCAATATTTTTATGAAAATTTTCAAAGTTTTTACGAAATTTGAACTACTTTTACAGCACATTCAATAATTTCTGCTGAATTTCGTATTTTGAGTTGTAACTAAATTTGTGGTTGGACGAGCATTTGGCCCAGAGATAGCTTAACTTAGCTGGGTCAAAACTGGGGATTCTCCTGTTTTTTTTTTCAATATACCATCCTAATGAATTAAAATTTAATTTGGGTATCTGCTTCAATCGGAGGTTTAAAATCCTCAATTTCTATTATCTGCTCGACTACTACACTTTATAATTGTGTACCCAAGTAAGGGATTCTAGAATAAAAATCTTTTATACTAAAAAATTTATAAACGTATCCGCAGATTTCTCGTCCACGACCACAACGCCGTTATCGACATCTTAACCTTACGAAAGCAAACGCCTCTGCATTTAGCCGCAGCCGCCGGCCAACTTGAAGTCTGCACTCTGCTATTAGAACTCGGAGCCAGTATCGACGCAACCGACGACCAAGGTCAAAAACCCATCCACGTCGCAGCGCAGAATAACTACCCGGAGGTGGTTAAATTATTTCTACAGCAGCATCCTTCTCTCGTAATGGCCTGCACAAAAGTAAGTTTATTATTAAAAGCCATACCTAACCTGAAAAGTGAAAAAAAAACACTAATCATGCTTCGCGGTAATTTTAGGGTGGTAATACTTGCGCCCACATCGCAGCAATGCAAGGATCGGTTCGGGTGATCGAAGAGTTAATGAAATTCGATCGGACCGGAGTAATTTCAACGCGGAATCGGATTACAGAAGCTACTCCTTTGCAATTAGCAGCCGAAGGAGGTCACGCCGAAGTTGTCAAGGTGCTGGTTCGAGCTGGAGCGTCGTGTACCGAAGAAAACAAGGCGAGCAGAAATACCCTTGTTGTTTTGAATAATTAACGAAGCTCCGATGACGTCAATTTCGTATTATTTTTAGGCTGGCTTCACTGCTGTGCATTTAGCCGCTCAAAATGGCCATTTGCCTGTGTTGGAGGTGCTGAGATCCACTCAGTCGTTGAGATTGTCGAGTAAAAAATTAGGATTGACTGCTCTCCATGTGGCTGCGTTTTATGGACAAACTGGTACAAATTATGAAATTGATAAAAAATAAATTTTTGGTTGAAAAATAACTCGAGGTTATTTCTTTTATTTTTAGAAACCGTTCGAGAATTATTGTCTCATATTCCGGCTACGGTGAAATCCGACGCACCGACCGGTATCAGTATATTGGGCGAATTAGGAACCGAGTCTGGAATGACACCTTTGCATTTAGCTGCTTACAGCGGTAACGAAAACGTAGTCAGGTTACTGCTGAACTCTGTCGGAGTTCAGGTCGAAGCTGTAACCAATGAAAATGTAAGCCGAGCTTTTACGTATTCACAATACGAACGAATTAGCGAGATGTTAATTTTCGCAATTTATTGCAGAGCTACAATCCTCTTCATTTGGCGTGTTTCGGTGGACACGTAGCTTCGGTCAGTTTATTACTTTCGAGAGCTGCTGATCTGCTGCATAGTTCAGATCGAGGTGGCAGGACTTGTTTGCATATTGCCTCCACTCATGGCCATTATCAAATGGTTGAAGTTCTTTTGGGGCAAGGAGCTGAGATTAATGAAACTGATAAAGTAATTAGAAGTGTTTTCGATCGAAAATTTACCCCTTGAGGTATTTAATTAGTTTGAATATCGATTAGAATGGCTGGACTGCTCTGCATTGTGCTGCCAGGGCCGGTTATTTGGATGTGGTGAAGCTGCTCGTGGAATCAGGAGCGTCTCCCAAATCCGAGACTAATTATGGTTCAGCTCCTATTTGGTTCGCTGCTCAAGAAGGCCATAACGATGTCCTGGAATACCTATTAACCAGAGAACACGATACTTATAGTTTAATGGACGATCGAAGGGTAAGTTTGATATTTTTATTTGTAAAGTTTTCGATTTGAAAATCTAACGATATCTTTTTGCAGTTCGTTTACAACTTGATGGTCTGCAGTAAAAATCATAACAACAAACCCATCGAAGAATTCATCTTGGTTTCTCCTGCTCCGGTCGATACAGCTGCCAAACTTTCCAGCATTTACGTGAATATGTCCAATAAGGTGAGCAATTCAGTGATTACCAAAAAATTTAGCTTCATATCTAACTGAAAAATTTTTTTGCAGGAAAAAGAACGAGCCAAAGATTTAATAGCAGCTGGAAAACAATGCGAAAGTATGGGTACAGAATTATTGGCTTTGGCAGCCGGTTCGGACTCAGCTGGAAAAATTCTGACTGCGACAGATCGACGAAATATCGAATTTCTAGACATTCTGATCGAAAACGAAAAAAAAGAAACCATCGCACATACAGTTGTCCAACGGTATCTTCAGGTTTGATTTTATCAAAAGTTCAAAAACCAGTTCACAAAACCATGTGCTACAATCGGATCTTCTTTTTCATGCAGGAACTCTGGCAAGGAAGCCTGAACTGGGCAGCTTGGAAGACAATCCTCATGTTCCTAGCTTTTCTCTTGTGTCCTCCGGTCTGGATTTGCTTCACGTTATCCTTAGGTCATAAATATCATCAAATTCCTATTATAAAATACATGTCTTATCTAACATCCCATTTATATCTAATGTTCTTACTGATGATCGTCGGTATTACACCTATTTATCCAATACAAAGGCCTCACCTGACACCATACTGGTACGAATACGTCCTTTTGGTCTGGCTCTCAGGGCTTTTACTCTTCGAGCTGACCAATCCAAGCGATAAAAGCGGTCTCGGATGGATCAAAGTGGCTGTCCTACTGTTCGGCATTTTCGGCGTAGGTTTCCATCTTCTCGGACTCGTCTACGTCGAAAGTTACAATTGGCCTACGTTGATGTACCTGCGCAATCAACTATTCGCCATCGCTTTTCTACTAGCCTGCGTGCAAATCTTGGACTTTTTATCCTTCCATCATTTGTTCGGACCTTGGGCCATTATCATAGGAGATTTGATGAAAGACTTGGCTAGATTTTTAGCCGTATTGGGTATCTTCGTGTTTGGATTCTCGATGCATATCGTCGCACTTAATCAGCCTAACAAGACTACCTACGAGAGAGGGCAAAAGAAGCTGTTCTCCGATGGTGAGGTTCTTCGAATTGTTTACTGATTCAGAAATTGCCTCGCTTGTTCTAACGTCGAAATTGTGTTACAGTCAAAATGAACCCAATTGCTGCCTTCGAGTTGCTGTTTTTCGCCGTCTTCGGTCAAACCACTGCCGAGAGTTTGCAGCAGGATAAGAATCCTCCGGAATATACGGTCGTGTTTTTCAAAATCGTCTACGGAGTTTATATGTTGGTCTCGGTCGTCGTCCTGATCAATTTACTGATTGCTATGATGAGCGATACTTATCAGCGTATCCAGGTACGGTTTGGTAATTTCGTTTGTAAATGCATAAAAAGATGAAGTAGTGTGTTGGGTGCGGGGGGGGGGGTGGCTACGAGAAATTTAAAAGTGTTTCAAATATTTCAAAACTGAAGTAGAAGAGATTTTCTAGGTAGGTATTTGATTGGAGGGAGGGGTGATGACACCTGCATTGACGTTGAATGACTTATACATCTACAAGGTGCTCCAAAAATCAACCTAGCAGTACATTTTTCTTGGGGGTTTCCTTTCTAGCCTTCTAAATTGTTTGTTTTTTAAGTATATAACCGTTATAAAATTTTAGTCCCCTCTCCGTGAATTATAAATCATGACGGAATACTTCAAATTCCAAAAAAAAATTAAAAATGTTTGAAAAAGGAAGATTTTTAGTTTTCTTGAATAAATTGTTTACAATTATTATTTTTAACAGGAAATGGAATTGAAAAAAAAATTGGCTTCCTCCAGATGAGGTTCAAGAATGTCAAGTCGACTCAAACTTCCCAAAAAAATTGAAATAATTGTCAAAATTTTGAAAAAAAGATCCAAAATTACACACGATACTCACTCGCAGTGTAATATTTTTCAACGATTGCAAAAAAAAACTGAGAAAATTCCTGATCTCCTCTCTTCCTCCCTCAATGAAAAATACGAGAAGAGTAAGGTTAAAATTCGGTCACTTCATGGAACAAAAGTCGATTATTTCGGGGGGGGGGGGTGCACACCGAGAGAAGTATTTTGAGAAATGTACAAATTTTTATGTATTTTTGAATTTTTTGAAATTGAAGTCAATTTTATTAAACCTCTTGCAATTCCCATAAGTAAAGGGATGGGGGGGGGGGGGGGGCAAAAATTTTTTTTCCTTTTTTTTTTCAAACATTTTTTTCACTTATTTCTTCTTTCGAGAAATTTGGTAAATTTCTCAATTTTTAACGAATGTTTTTAGAATTTGGGACCATTGAAAATCCAATACAAACAACTTTGAAGTACCAAAGAACCTACTAGTAACCTTGAAAAATTTGAAAATACGGACCAACCGGGAGAGAGCATGACACGGATATCAATTTAAAAATATCCCCCCCCCCCCAAAAAAAATCACTAATTTTTTTTAAATTATTGAACTGCAAAAAATATATTGATCATTTTTAGTTTGCATTGAAGCGATTCTATATCGAAACATACATTTTTGAAACCGGTTCAATGGTTCTCATTCTGTTTCTAATGTTCTTTTGAAAATTGAGATATGAAAAAATTTTCTTAACAAAATTCCAGAACATTAAGAATGAGCTGTTTGTTTTTGGGCAACTTCTTGAAATCCATCATATTTTCATTTTTTTCGCAGCATTTCCACTTTGACCAGAAAATCGTTGTTTGTGGGAAATTTACAAAGTCGATGGTTTTGAAAATGAAAAAAATAAAACAAAAACAAAAAGTAGCATCGCCTTTATAAATTTCCAATAAACATCAATTTTCTGGTCAAACGAAGTGTACTATGAAAAAAAAGGAAAGCATGAAAATTGTAGATCTTAAAATTCTCTTTCTCCTACGAGGTATTAGTTTTTTTCTGTGAAGCTTAGTTTTCGAGATTTTTGCAGTCAAAGTGTTTCTTTTTATCATTTTCAAAACCATCGACCTTATAAATGGACGGCCTTGGGAAAGTAGGCATTGATTTTTGTAAGTTTGAAATTTTTTGAGGTTGCAAAATTCTCAAAGGATTGTGTGAATTTTCTGCTTTCTAGAAAATTTGAATGTTTTGAATTGGAGAAAAATTTGCATTGCTACACATTAGTAAAGGGGGTTCGAAAATTTGAAAAAAATTGACTTAAAATCTGAAAAATTCAGAGAAAATTGAATTAAATTTAAAAAAGAAGTGTCAATTTTGTTTAAATATTAACCACTTGTGTAATTTTTCTTTTAGAAAATTTTTCCTGATTTTCGATGGAAGGGTGGTTTGAAGAGTAAGAAATGTAAATTTTCAAAGAATCCAGGAAAAGTCGATAAATTCAATTTCTGAATTTTGGTGGGCACTTACGATGAAAAATTATCGAAGTTGAATGTTTTCCAACTTTTATTGCAATTTTGTCCATTTTTATTAATTTTTGGAAATTCAGTGGAAACTTGTTGAAAATCCTTGAACCAATTTCAAAAATTCAGCCCTTCTTTTGTTAAATTATAAGAAAGTTTGTTTTTAAATTATGCCATCTTTCATTTCGAAGACGTTGTTACGCTTCCCAGCTCTTTTACGACCCTCGGTCTACTGCTCGAATACCTACTTTTCAAATATTGATTCAATATAGTTCAAATAAATTACATATTCATCGAGGTGCAAACATTCCCCTAATATTAGGACGATAATCGAGTTAATTTTAAATCGAAAAGTATCCGCCCCTTTTGCTTTTATCGTGAAAAAAAAGCAGTGAAGCATAATAGGAAAAAATTTTCACCAACTTGCCGACAACTTTCTTTTTTTTTTTCGAGGGCTGATTTTAAAACTACATTGGAATTTCCTCATTGATGAAAACTTATCAATAACGCGATAATAATTTGGTGATTACGCGTCACACGAGCGGGTGAGTTAGCAACTCGTTGTAACGATTTATCATGCGGTTATGGCAGCTCTCGAAGTCGAGCGAAGGCGGAGTATCGAAATTATTTGAATTTCAATAACGAAATTCGTTCCGATTCTCGATCCGGAGTAAAAAAATACACATACAGTTCGACGAGCTATATAATATAATAACGTCGTTTTTAAAAATAACACAAGAAAAAAGTATTTCCTTCTAAGTTTACGTATTTCTTGAGCTTCTTCTTCCTCTACGGTGCTTTTTTTTTCGAATGGTATTTTTGTGTGACTCGACGCGTAATAAAGTCGAATTTATACGCGCCGCCCACGAGTTTCACAGTCGATATCAACTTTTTTCCACGGTTGATTAAATTTTTACAAATAACGGAAATAAGTCGGTGGAAAAATTGTTTCGAAATGGTTGTGTGTGTTTTCGCAGGCTCAATCTGACATCGAGTGGAAATTCGGCTTGGCCAAGTTAATCAGAAATATGCACCGCACTACCACCACACCATCGCCGTTGAATTTGATTACCACTTGGTTAATGTTTTTGATACACTTGTGCAAACAGAAACGTAAGAAAATGGGTAGTTTTTGAAATAAGCGAACATCCCCAGCGTGATATTAAATTGTGTAATTTTTTTTCGCAGTAAAACAACGCAAAAAGCCCAGTCTGTTGCAATTGGTCAACTTCCATTCGAAGAATCGTCTCAGTGCTAGGACGAAAATGGGCGCCAGATGGTTGGCCAAGGTGAAAAAGAATCAAGTTATTCCTAAAGGTACCTATTCGATCAAACTGATCATTCATACTGGGTGTTCCGGTAGCAGTGCACCGCCTTCAAACCAGAGATGCAGCTACCCAAACT
>FIZU01001105.1:0-23282 GCA_900064475.1 Pseudococcus longispinus
GACACTATCAATCACTAGTAGTACTACTAGTCACTAATAATCATTATTGATTATTCGTAACTAGTAGTACCGATAGTGATTAATACTGTCGAAAATACTATAGTCACTAACTATTAGTTTTTTTTTTTACTCATGACTATTAATTTTTTATATACTTTTTTTTTTTGAATAAGTAGATAGGAATCTAAGATTTAAATTAATAGGTAAGTATTATTATTTAGTTTGTTGCAATTTTTGATATTCCGAAGAAAAATGTCTCATTCCTCTATTAATTTTTTTTCTAAAAGTAAAGATCCAAGTACATTAAACGACTTTTAGGCGTATAATTTTCATTAACTAACTTTTGATGGAAAATTAAATTTTACTACAGTTTCATAACGAATTAACTATATTCTTTCAACGAGACGTTAATAAAACTGCATAATTGAAACGCCTTTCAAGTCACAACTTGAAGCGAATAACTAATGAATGGATTTATTAAAACGTCATACACGATGTTGTCATTTTACAGAAAATTATCAACCCGGTGCGGTACTTTTATGGATAATTTACTGCAACATTTTCAATTCAAACGTAATTCATTTATTCGATGATACTTAATTTATATTTTTCGTGACGTTTCGAATAAAATTTGAAGTTTGATAGGTTCTGCGTATTACATATCATCGTTTTAATAGCGTTAATAATATTATGGGAATGTTTAGACGTAATTTCCATCGATTTAGCTTTTGAAGTTCGTTAATCAATATTAAAAAAATTGGAAACCTATATTTCCAAAACTATCTGCTTAACCAAATCAAGGTTCGAATTTGATTAGTTCGAAAAAACGATGAAACATGGAAAAATAAATCTTCGAATATATAACATCTTCTCTGACAGAAATAAATTGCCCTAAAGTGGCAAAATGTGCTTATCTGAGTAAAATATCATGATATACAGTAATACATTAATGGTATACTACCGGGATGCACGTAAATTTGAAATCATCTCTTGTGAATGAAAAAATAAGCCTACAAATCAGTAAACTTTTCCGGTTTGAACTGCATTTCATGATTTTTTCGAGGTAATGCCGTCTTCAATTTTTTTTCCTCTCGTGATTTTCTCATAATGTTGATCCCATTATCAAGGTTTCATAAAATATACGGAAGGAAATGAGGAATAAGTTGTCTTCCATTCAAAAATCATTTTTTCATTTTATACTCACTCGAAATAAATAATAATTGGAAAAGATTGCATCGCTAATCGATTAATACCTACGTTACGAAAGGACTCGAGAGAAAAAAAAGGCAAATACGAGCAGCCATTTTTTCGCTAAATGGTTAATCCAACATCTGCAATGCATGTTACGAGAAAAAAAAAGGAAAATGATAATTACAATCCACGCGACGTTAAACTTGGTTAAATCTAATAAAATTCAGACAAATTTGAATCATCAATTACTTGATTAAAAAATTAATTAAAAATACAAAAGAAAAGACGCGATAAAACTCCCGGAGCGATTTCATCTAATTTATGAACAACTTTTTGCTATCTGAAAACCTTACGGGTATGTAATTTAAAGTTGGTTAGAATTTTGCTAAACATATGTACAGCTTAAAAGACTTTACCGTAAGACCTTTCGACAAAGTTATACAAAAAATATGTACTTAAGTGGAAGAGTATACCTATCTATATAAAAATAGCCTTACAGCATCGTATTAGTCTAACCCCTTCGCGTTGAAAATTCAAATAGGTACCTTCGTTACCTACAAAGTTTTGATAACATTGTTAAAATGAGTAAAGAACCAGGAAAAAAATTTATGACTTTTTAGCCTACTAATTAGGTAACTGCGGTAGCATTTAGGTTCATTAAATATTGTGTTTTTTCAACACGTTTGAGAATTAATTAGCGGGCATAATTTACTTTCCCATCGTTCCTTGTTCCTGTCGCAAAAAATAAAATCCCAATTCGTATTACCTACTTGTATTTAAATTTATAATACTTTTGTGGTTTTATATTATTTATGCTTTATGAAGATGTATTATTCGAAGCTAAAAAACCTCGTCACAGCTGAGCCATAAGTTATTACTGAAGTTGGAGGCAGATACCCACATCGCATGCTTGTTTTTTTTAATAGACGTTTAATAGGCAATTGAAAAAAAGGATAAAATTGATTTTAAGAGCTGGTAATAGTTCTTGTCGAAAGCATTAAAAAGCTTCACATACACATGTAATCTATTTTTAAAATTGAAGGAGCTACGATACTTCAAAAACTGATTTTTTATTCAATTTATTTCGAAAATTTGTTCTTATTCAATTTCAAATCTTACAATTTTTTAATGAATGTTTTTATCAATTTTAGATTATAGGCTGATGGATCTCGTAGTCCGAACCACCCCCCCTCCCCCTTAAGTTATTTCTTTATCACTTTTAATTTTTAAATTAGGCCATATGAGAACACGCGCAATTTTTGTCTTTTTGCACTCTTTTTTTTTCAAATGACCAAAAAAAATTTCCAAAAAATCACAATTCTCCATCTATGAAATATCGCAGTCCCTTCAATTTTGAGAATGGATTACATGTGTGCGTGAATATTTTTGCTTGAAAATACGGAATCCCCTATTTAGATACCTAGACTTACATATAGAAAGTATGTTCAAAGTTCAAACACTTCTAATTTACGGAACGGAAGTTCATCTTTTCAAGGTTCAGTTGGTAGTTGATATCATTGTTTCTTGTATTAACTCGACCAACTTTCGGGTACTTACTATTGGTACCTACATGTAAAGATTAGATTGTGACAATTTCATGTCTTTGATTCAGTTCCTCCTTTTGGTGTTAATAAATTCTAATTGTCGAAAGCAGGGTCGGCTGGCAACTTAAAACTTACAAGGAATATAACTAACGGGCCATTTTTCAAAATTAGCGAATAAGCTATTGCAGAAATTTTGTAAGGCGAAGGGGTGTATTTTATAATGAAAAATCGAGTGGTCTTGTTTGAAAAGTAGAGATAAGCGATGAATTTTTTTTTCAACATTTATTAATTCGTAGTTAGTTAGGCATTGAAATTCAATGTCTTCATTAAAATTGCATTTAGGATGACTAGTAAAACTGATAAACATGAACGATTAATGAACAAGTGACCAGCCAGTGAGCACTGAGCACCTGAGCATTTGAATGAACAATTTAGAAAATGAACAACTGTGCAAAAAACCAGTTGAACTATCAAAGAGCAGTTAAAGAGCAGAGAGCAGGTCAAGAACTGCCATTTAAGATGAGCAGGAGCAGACTGAACAGGTTTTTAAAAAGAGCAGTTTTTGGCATCACTATTGAACCCGAATCGGGGACCAGAAAGAATCTAGTTTCGGTTGCAGACTTCTGGTTTTATGTAGCTGGTAGCTCTTAATGCACAAACCGAAACCCTCATACCTTCCACAACATAACCCCCCCCCCCCTTCCCCACTGCAACAAATCTCCCACTACATCAACCTATACCTCCTTTTTGTGAGGTAAAGATTGGTGTAGTGGGAGATTTGTTGCGGTGGGCGGTTTAATGTTGTGGGAGGTATGAGGGTTTGTGCAATAGGAGGTGGGAGGTTTGATGCGGTGGGTGGTTGGTGTAGTAGTAGGAGCCTGCTATTGCATCTAACCTCCTAATAGGAGGTTTGATGTAGTGGGGGGCTTAGTACACTCCTGATTTGGATTTTATAATTCAAGATGAATCTCTTTAACCGACGTGGTTTATTGTGAAATTTTTAAACGATAATCAGTTGGGCCCAAGAGAATGAGGGCCACATTCTTTGCAGAAAGAAGGGTTCAATTATTGTTTCATCATTTTTTCCATCATACTTATATGTAGGAAAAAATTATGAAACCGCTTTTGAACCCTTTTTTCTGCAAACAACTATTGTACTTTTTTATTTTCATCGGACATCCCACTACAACAATTTGAAATGACGACCCAAGGGACCAGGGTGTTAATGTTTATGGCCGATTATTGAAAAACATCTAAAAAAACAACTTTTTTTTAGAAAAAATTTGCTGTCCGGTGCCTCAAAGTACAACTCTCTATTTATCGTGGTTGTCGAGAAGTGCAAGGTTGAAAATACCCAGCCAGAATAAAAAAATCATTTTTTCATTGAGCATAACTCTGCCTCTGTGGTCCGAAGATTAGGCAAACATTTATACATTAGTTCACTATGAGTTGCATACTTCTTGGTTTGAAGGCTTTACACCCTGAGCTGATACACACTGTATAGGTAATTATATCTACGGTTAATGAAATCGGTACCTACATAATAAAGTACCTATATGAAAATAATTATACCTACCTAATGATGATTGAGTTTGATTAAATTTATCTGATTTCTATTATATTTTCATTCATCTTTTTCTCGATGAAGATATATATGTAGAATATATTTAGAGGAGAGAAATTTTCGTTTTTTTATCTAAAAAATCAATTGCAAACCGTTGGTAGCTTTCATATTGATAAAATACTTAGGAAAAGCCAGATGAAAATCCATCTTTTCCTACTTTTATATTTCGCCAACAGAACTCATTTGCTACTGCTATTTGAGAAAAATACACGAGAGTAGCTCGAGCAGATAGATATACTATATAACGTCTTTTCAAGAGAGGTTTCAAATTTATCAATGAAAGTATAGTATCATATAACCGAATAAACATTAACTATGGTTGCGGATTCACCAATGTGGAACTGTATACACAATGTAATTAAATTTTTTCAAGTGGAATGATTACGAAACTAATATTGAGTTTGTCGTCATTCGTAATTTTTTTCAAATATTTTCTGTAGGCAGGCACTTTTTTTCGATTGAATTATAAAGATGCGATTTCCTGTGATTTAATAATTTTGTCCATTCAAAAACTTTATATTAACTTGAACAAAAATTAAATTTTTTTTACAGATGCATATTCGAATAGGTACCTAGATATCGGAAAATCATTTCAAATAAGTATTAAGAATATTTGTAGGTAGGTACGTATTATATTTTCCAATTTAGGTATCTATAACTTTCAGAAATTTAATTTCGCCATTTTAATTTCTTCATAGGAATAGAAATAATCTCTTCTTTGAAAAAGGAAATAATAGGCTTACATCGACGATGCCATATATCCCTTCTAACCATATCTGTACTCTAAAAATTGATCATGTAGTACGAGTTATCCGCGTCTTGAACATAAGAAAGGAAAACAACGACGTCATCACCAAGCAGCAGAATAATTCCATTTTGAAAGTTTTAAAACATCTTTTGGCCTACTTCCAAAAGCTTAGATAACATAGCCACATTCGCCGGTACAAATTTTCAAGTTTTTGTTCAAAGTTAGTGGGTCCGGGACGGGTAAACCTATACACGAGTACATGGGGATTTTATTATTCGTAAAATCAAGTATCATTTTTGGTTTGTAACAATGGCATTTCTTTAGGCAATTAGGAAAACACATAATCGATGAATTTCAATACCTGCTTATATCAAGTTGAACGAAAATTAGTAAACTTTTATACCTACTTGCGAGGACGTAAGATAAGAGCACCTACCTACATTGCCAAATTTTTTTTCAGATGGTACACAAAGGGAAAGAACAATTCAAGTTTCCAAATGACCTCACAGCAATCTCCGAAAAAAATGTCTCAGATCTCAATTCACTCAAGTAAATTCAAATTTGACAATTTTATTCGTTGTAAATCACCAAGTTTTTGAAACCCATTGAAATGCGAAAAAGTCGAAAGTGAATTCACAGTATGTTTGAAAAGTCCTGCAGGCATATTTCAAATTTTTATCGAATGAAGATAGCAATCTAGTTTGAACTGCTTTGGGTTTATTGTATCGAGAGATTCTGATGAGAGTACAATTTTTTTCATTCTTATACAGGGTGTTCGAAAAAAAAATTTCAACTGTTTTTTAACAGCAGAAAGGGGTTGTTTTGATTGGGTCTAAAAATAATATAAATAAATGTAGTTCTTATGGAACATACATTTTTGAAATCGGTTCAGTGGTTCGTAATCGATTACTAATTAATTTGTTGAAAAATGAAGATAAAAGCCTCTCTTCTTAAAAGAACAGCTTCTCCCCATTGCTAAGAAGAGAGGAAAAAATTATGATGGATTTTTAATGCTCTAAGTATATTTTTCATTTCAAGTTTTTTTAACCGGATGTTCAAGAAACAAGAATGAATGTGGGAGAAAAAATCAAGATACGGAAAAAAGTTTCAAGTGAAAGTTGTAGAGCATTACAAATCCATTCTTTCTTATTCTAAAATTTTTTTCTACTCAAGACAAGAAATGAGTTATTTTTCTAAGATGACGATATCATCTTCATTTTTCAATAAATTATCTATTGATAATCTGAGAACGATCAAACCAATTTCAAAAATATTAGTCGCATCAAAATATACCTTTTCCATTGGGAAAAAAACATTTCATAATTTTCCGGACATCCTGTAGTCAAAGCCGAAAAATAATACATTTACATCGAAAACACCCATCATGAAAACCCAAAACTGTTGAAATCACATCGTAATCTTAATCCAGTGAAAATTCCAAGCTACCTTGTAGAAATTTCAAAAACATACTGCGAATTTGTAACATCAAGCGAAAAATGAAAAAAGTTGCTGAAATTTTTTTCACCATCTGCTGCCTACAACCCTACAACCATTCCATCCGATTTACTAACTTTTAATCTAAATATGGAAAAGGTTTAATAATCAAGATAAGAAGGGGCTGAAATTTTAGCTTTGTTTTTTCAACCATATCGAAAACTTTTCACTCCCTTTTGCCAATTTAAAAAACAAAACTAAAATCTTGTTCACCAACTCCACTTAGGTAGGTACCTATAAAAATTACGATACTCGTATTTTTAAAAATTACGAAAAAAATAGATAAATGTGAAAATAAACTACTGCACTGATTTTTTTAAAGACGAAAAATACTTATATATAGGTACCTAGACCTACGTAGACGTAGATATAGTACATTTTTCGTTCGATTCGTTCTTATGGGTACTTTTGAAAAGGAAGAAAAAAAAAGTCATTGCTTTTTGAATCTAATCTACTCACGGTCTACTAAGCAATGCGAATTCGAGTTCTGTATACGAGCGATATTACCTAATGACATAAATATACGCGATCGTCATTTCATAATGAAAATGATTTATTGTACAATCGTCGTTCGAGCAGTTCAAAAAGTATACGAGATTTCACCCGCGTTATTTTACTTTAAAGATAATAAAATTTATCATTTTTTTTTCGTTTGTTCGTGTTAAGTATTTCATTTGGAGTGTTTGCTTATGATAACACCTTTATTTTACTGTAGCTTGCGATTATGAGTGTAGGCATTGCAAATAAACGGTATATACGAAAATACGAGTACTATACTTACGCCACGGTGTGTGCTTTCATGTTTTCACATTCGTATATACCTACGCGTTATTTCTAATAGTTTCTAAATCGATTCTGGAAACTTTTTTATGGAAATAAAATATGTTCGAGTTACTCAGATCGCCGTTTTTTGTCACAAAACTTGTTGAATTGGTAAGTAAAAGTGATAAAACTTTTCTAATCATGTGAACTAGGTACTGTATATTTTCTGTGTTTTAACAATCTATGATTAATGGAAGAAGGAGTGGTAGAAAATCGAATACTAATGAGCAATGATCATAGTGATTTATTGAGCTATGAAGATTTTTTGAAAAATAACTAGGTACAGCTTAAACAAGGTGTCTAATAAAATCTCAAAATCGAAATTAAGGATTTTTGGGGGGATTTTGAGGATGGTCTTAAAAATATCGATGTCAAAACTCCTTCTATTTTTGTTCTAATTTTCCAACCTATTGATCGAATAAATTCTAATGTTAATTCTCAGCCCCCAATTCATCCTTTTTTTACAATTTTTTTGGATCTAAGTAAAAACACAGCGTTTAAAAAATTGAATTCACTATAAAAACTTGAACTGTGATTGAAATTTTGTTCTTTTTTTTTCGAAAATACGTCTCAACTTTTTGCTGTACCAAGTTAACTCGACTTGAAAATATCATAGTTCAATATAAATAGGTTTATATACCTATCTTTTCATGTTGTATATTTTAAAGTAACGTTAGTTAACTCCCTTCATAAATCAGTTCGAAAGTGAACACATATCATGTAATTTTGGTAATTTATATTGTATATAGGTACCTATTGTTTAAACCTATTCAATACAGAATATATTCATTAGGTAGTCAACGTACAAGTATGTACTTGGAACACATGTAAAAAAAGTTAATCCGTTGCAAGTTCGAGTGGTTTTTTTCAATTTTCTACGAAGATGAAGTATGCTTTGAAGTTAACAATTGGAGATTTCAATTCTTAGAACATAGATTTTAATATC
The DNA here is from genome assembly GCA_900064475.1 of Pseudococcus longispinus. Taxonomy (NCBI): domain Eukaryota; kingdom Metazoa; phylum Arthropoda; class Insecta; order Hemiptera; family Pseudococcidae; genus Pseudococcus; species Pseudococcus longispinus. Next base: position 8,370 of record FIZU01001105.1, read on the forward strand.
TTATCGTTATCCTGCACAAACCAATTAAATAATTATAAGCTGGCTACTTTGGGAACCTTTAAGTAGTCGTTTTTTAGAGTTTTTGACGCCCTACCCCCTTCTCCATAGTCAAATAACCCAACATCATTAATATTTTTATCTTAAGATATCTTTCAAGTCCTAACTCACTGTTGATAGTTTACTGATTCATGTTTTTTGGTATTTTTTAGGTTTTATACGTAAATGATGCCAATTAAGAGAAAATTGTCAATAAACAATATTGTAGAGCAGAAAATTTGCAATATTTTTTAATCGTTTCATTTTTCAAAAATAATAATTAAAAAAATTTTTTACTCTGGTAAAATTTTTAAATGCATCCTTTAGTCAATTTTTCGTTTTTAAATAGTGCCACAATTCTAAGTTATTACTAATTTTCTCGTAAGTGGAACCGTTGGCCAGGGACGTACTTAACCACTTTTCCAGTGCGGTGCGGGGAGGGGTGAAAAATTTTCCAACTTGTGTTTTTTCCCCCTGACAAATCCTTCGCCTCATTCTCAGTTTTTAGCGTCGAGGGAAGCGGATCGACGAAAAAAAAGTAATTTTACGCAAAATTGTTGAAAATATGACGTATTATTTATAATATAAAAATAAAGAAACGTATTGAGCTTGAGTGAAGCGAGGGTGAAAATTTACATAAAAAGGCACTAAAAATAAAAAACTAAAATTTCATCACTTTTTTCAATATTTGAGAAAATGTACAGTCCTGTGTCTAGCTCGATTATTTCTTTTTATACCTGTACATTCGGAATAAGACCATTTTCCGAATAATATAATGGATTGATGTAAAAATTATTTTTTTTAGATTTAGAATTTTTCAGTTTGAATTTAGCACAGCTTGTAGATTATCATAAAAACAGAGCAAATTGCATTTTGGGTTACCATAAATTTTTTGGGTTTGAAATGTTCCGTTCGGTGTACTTATTAATTACTAAAAAGTTCCCGAACTTCACCTCCTCCCCCCAACGGCAACTTCCCCAAATGTGGACCCAAAAAGAGACCCCTTCGTTGTTTTTCACCTATAACTCTTTGAATATACTATTAAATAAAAAAATTGTTATCACAAAAATTAAAGTACATAAAATTTGCAACAAAAAAGCATGTATTCATTTTTTTCGAAAAATAAACGGGTGGCGTACAAACACGCATCAAAATATACAGGGTGAAAAAAAAATGAAAATTATCCTCCATTTTCGCAAATAGGTGACAATTTCGGGGAGGGGGTCGCATGTATGTGAATTATGACACATATGGACTCCAAAAAAATTTCCACTCCTTCACTCCCCCGATGTGTCTCATACCTGTGTGGACACCTGTGAATACCCCTTTCTTTCTAACTCTTCAGCCGTGCCCTTGATCGAAAAAAAGTTTAAATAAACGTTAAAGTACACGAGATTCCCTACAAAACCGTTTCATTAAATTTTTTACAATTAATCAGCGAAATTGTATATTATTCATGGAAATGAGGGGAAATCTTCATTTTTTTTTCATCCTGTATACTTTGACGCTTGTTTTTGCGCCACCCGTTCATTTTTCGAAAAAAATGAATATATGCTTTTTTTTGCAAATTTGATGTAGTTTAATTTTTGTAATAACTATTTTTTTATTTAATAGCATATTTAAAGAGTTATAGGCGAATAATAACGAAAGAATCTGTTTGGGTCCACTTATGAGGAATTTTCCAGGAGGTGAGGTTGGGGAACTTTTTAGTGGTTAAGATGGGCACCGAAAGGAACATTTTAACGTCAAAAAATTTATGGTTACCCAAAATGCAATTCTAGTTGAAATAATGTTCCCAAATTGAGAAATCAATTACAAAAATCCATTTGGCTGTTTGAAAAAATGTCAATTTTAACTGATATTACTTGGAAGCGTAATTTTTCCAACTTAAAATGAAAATTTTTCTCTGGAAGGGACGCCTCCCGCTTCCCTCCTCCCTCCACCTTTGGTGTGTCCCTGCTGTCGACCCTTAAAATCTCAAAAAAAAAAAAGTTAAGAATATTGAAAGAAACATTAATCTAAGAATTGTGTCTGGTTACCATTTTGAAATTTCAATCATACCTATTAATCGACTCAGAATCTCAAATCAGAAATTTTTGACCGGAATGGGAAATAGTACCCACTTCTTTTTTCAAACAATAATCCCACTTTGAGAACCCCTGAATAGTTTTAGATAGCTATACTTTTTTTTCCACAAAAATCAAAACATGAATTGGTGGTACGTGTAAGTGGCCAACCTGGGAAATACTTAGTACATGTACTCGCATAGATAAGGATACCTAAATGCAATACGTGATTTGTGATAGGCGAACACAAATAAATTATATCGAAGAGAACTAGCTATACGCAAGAACGAATATTTTCTTCTGGAAAACACGTTCGTAACCAACGTCGTCTTTATTACTAAATCTTCTGGTTGATATTTGCGTAATTTGATCAGAAATATGACACGAATACGAAATTAAATGGAAATATGTTTCTTCGAGCGGAAAAACATCGATGTAATGAGATAACAACGAACACAACAAAGGTCATTGACTTAATTCCCACGTTTATCATCCCTCGAGTAACACGTACCGTACTTATAGATGTAGGTTATAGGTATAGATATATCTCAAAACTTTTTAAAAACATTCTAAACGTGGAAGAAATCTCTAAAATTCAGATTCGAACATAATAGGATACGAAAACCCAATAAAAAAAATTCTAAAAATTTCAAATTGTAGATAACCCATATTGAGAATTTGAAAAGAAACATTTAATTATGAATTCCGAGCTTGGTCGAAGGGACAAAAAATCCTGTATAAACCCAAGTTGAGCAAAACACGTTGAAAATAATTTTCAATTCGAGTAAAAATAAAAGTTGAGTATTTTTATAATCATCGAGGTAGGAAAAAAGCACCCATCGTTGAATCGAGGATTATGAACGAAATACATAATGGCCAAGTTGTTAAAGCCAAATGTTCCAAGACATTACAATCCTTCTATCTCCTGTTCGGGAGTTTTAATTTTCTTAGACACCAGTCACTAAACGCATCCTGCGTTGGTACTTTCCTCAATATTAAAAAAAAAATGCATTATCGTCGAATTAAAATAATAAACTCGAAATTTTAATAAATAACCAAGAAACGTATGGTAGGTGACGTTTGTTGAATGCCTATTAGCAACGTACAAATAGGTACATAAAAACATTGTATGTACCTAATATGATTTTACCCCTTTTATAATTAGTCTACCGCAGCACCAAACGCATTTTCATAATAAATGAATGTAAGACTGGTAGAAGTAAGTAATACTTGATATTGCATCATTTTTCAAAAAGCTCCCGATTACAAATATAAAGAATTTCTCTAGACAGTTGGAATTTATGGCGGTTATTTTCCACGAAAATGGTTCGGTATTAAATTTAACGTGCTGTTATCGCTGCTTGTCAATTTCGTGGCAGCTTTTTTCTCGTTATTGTTTGTTTCATCAGAGAAATTCCAATTACCGAAGTGTATCGCGGGTTGGGGGCGATTTTAAATTAACATTTCGAACGAGATGGGTACAGATGGCAAGGATAATGTGATTGCTAAAAAGATGAGAATTTTATAATCGCATCGATATTAATTCGAACGCCAACAAGTGTTATTAAATTTACCGAATGGATTTTTGAATCGGTTTGTTATTTTGTTCTTATTTAAATTTCGAATAAAACAAAGCAGCCGGGGATTAGATGAATGATCGAGATAAATAACGCAGTCGAACGAATAAAACCCCTCGAATTAATTTTTCAAATAAATAATGAAATAGAGTAACCGGGTAAATAACTCGAGTCTCATTTGAAATAACATCGCGTGATACTTTCGCCTCTACCTGCTACCTTTTTTTTCTCTTTTTGCTTTCACGAACAATTCGTATTCCAATTTCGTTGTTATAGACGCCCGGCGTATCTGTCAATGTACAAAATTCTACCCTTTGTCGCCCATAAAAACGTCTTTCAGCCGTATCCGCGACAAATTTAACATTATTATGCGTTAAAACGTACGAGAAAAGAGTGAGAACAGAAATATAAATACAGCTGCGAAAGAAAAACGACTGCTTAAATTGCTTACTCACTGCGTAAGTAAACATCAACGTGTATGTTCGTTCATGAATTTCTGATGATGTAGCGTTGCTCTGCAATTTCCTTTTTGAAACTGAATTCGAGAAATGCTTACAGATCCGGAAATATATCTGGTTAAATCTCTTGAAACTTCTTCCAACAACTTCAAACATCCATTACCAAATTACTCGTTTTCAACAATTTAACGGCCTTGATCTAATGTACGCGTTTTTCAACACTTTTTATATGTGACGAATTGACGATTATAAAACGTGAATTTTGGTTGGATTAATTTCGGCGTTTTTGATATTTTTACAGTTAGCATTGGTAATGAAGTATTCTTATCAATGATCTTGAAAAAAAAATTGATATGAAAAATGCCATAGATACCATAGTTTTCATATTTTTATACATTATACAGGGTGTTTCATTATCAATGTACTTCCTTTAATCCAATAAATAGGCAACTCATCGTAAGTTTCTAGGAACAAAATTCATGTTTAGCTAGAATATTTTGTAATTCCAACGAATTTGCATGATTATAGATTTAGGATGTTCCCTGTTCCATCAGTAGTATATCGCGATCGTCTTCGAACCAAAGATGCTCCTACTTGTATTACATTAAATTTGCATGTTTGTGAACCCAAAAATATTAAAGGATGCAGTTATGCACCATGGCGTTTTTTTGAGAACGTCGTAAATCCTCTTGTAATATTGATAGGTATAGAAGGTGATTTATAGCCCATATACTTCCTTCCAGCGAAGAAGTAGGCAACTCATAGTAACGGGTAAGCACAAGAAGGTATGTTTGCCAACCTTTGGAATTGAAGGAGCAAAGTGATGCTCATTCATAAAAAAATTTCCAAATTTTGTTCATCAATTTTGATTTATCATAAAATTTGAACTTTGATTGGTAGGGGGTTGCCATCGATCTTGGGGGTTGCAGTTTATACCACTGGAAGAAGCATTCACTTTGTTTTTTTTTTTCATCTAAAAGTTTGGGGTTAGGTGATCAGGCAGCTCCGATAATTGATGAAATATGTTTAAAAACATAAAACAATGATCACTTTTTTCAATTTTAGCAGACTTTTTAATTTAGGTAAAATTTTTAAATTTCTCAAGTTTGACAAAATTTTTGATTTTAGTACATTTTTAATTTTAGCAAAAATTTTAATTCCAACAAAATTTTCAATTTTAGCAAAATTTTTAATTTCAACAAAATTTCAACTTTAACAAAATTTTTAATTTTAGCAAATTTTTTGATTCTATCAAAATGTTTGATTCTAACAAAATTTTTGATTCTTGCAAAATTTCTCCTTTTAACAAAATTTTCAGTTTTAACAAAATTTTTAGTTTTAGCAAAATTTTCAATTTTAGCAAATTTTTTGATTCTAACAAAATTTCCCCTTTTAACAAAATTTTCAATTTTAGCAAATTTTTTGATTCTAACAAAATTTCCCCTTTTAACAAAATTTTCAATTTTAGCAAATTTTTTGATTCTAACAAAATTTCCCCTTTTAACAAAATTTTCAATTTTAAGAAAACTTTCAATTTTAACAAAGTTTCAATTTTAACAAAATTTTCAATTTGGCAAAACTTTCAATTTTAACAAAATTTTCAATTTGACAAAACTTTCAATTTTAACAAAATTTTCAATTTGACAAAACTTTCAATTTTAACAAAATTTTCAATTTTGACAAAATGTTTAATTTTAACAAAATTTTTAATTTTAGCAGAATTTTTAATTTTAACAAAATTTTTGATTCTAACAAAATTTTCTATTTTAACAAAAAATTTTTTAGTTAAGTATTTTTTTTTATATTACTGGATTATTATTATGAGCACAAGTCTTGTAAAAAAACCTCATTTCCAATGACACAAACCCTAGATTTCTATCTCACTCAAATCAAAAGTTAAACGTGAAAACATCCAGAAAAAAATCACTTTTTCACTCAATTTCATAATTTTATAATTTTTCAATTGTGTTTCATAAAATCGAACACTCGTAACTTTTGATTCGAGTAAGATGGAAATTTGGGGGTTGTGCCATTGGAAAGGGGGTCTTTTTTTTACAGAAGTCATATTTTTAATAGTAGTAAGTTAGGTATCGAAAAAAGTAGAAAATTTTGTTACAAAATTTTAAATAAGTGAAGATTTTTTTGTGAGTTTAAAAAAAATGTTTTGATAAATTATTGGGGCTTTCTAGTCACCTACATACAATAACTTTCATATGAAAAAAACTAGATTGATGGCTCTTTTCAATAGGGCGAATCGCAACCCTCTATTTCTCATAGTTGAAATTTTATGACAAATCAAAAACGATGAATAAGATTGGAAGATTTTTCTGAACGAGTATAACACTGCCCCTTCGATTCCAAAAATAGTCAAATATACTTACTTGACCTGAGCATGAGTTGCCTACTTACCCAGTGGAAAGAGAGACATTAGCTATGAAACACCCTGTAGACAAAATTTGTCTGAGATTTTGTTGTTGAACTTTTAGAGTTCTATTCCTGTTTTGCCTTTTGCCCAACTCTAAAATTGAAAGAGGTGCAACGGTTTGAAAATTTCTAGACTTGATGACTCCTTCAATTTGTGAGTTGGGCAAAATTTACAAAGGACATTTTTGATAGAACTTTTTATGTCCTTTAAAACGAGTTATGTGTAAATTTTGTCTAATCCCAAAGTTGAAGGAGCTACAACCATAAGTTGCCTACTTACTGGTTAGAAGGGTGTATCTCAACTATGTAACACCCTGTATGTAAAAAAATATGATTCGTTCGAGATAGACTCAAGCTGATAAATTCTACTTTGATTTTGGAATTACAGTTCCGGTCCATCGTCACGTTGATAACTGTAATTCTATGTACAAATCTGCAATAATTTTCATTTCCGAAACAATCCTAATTTCGTTTTTTTCTTTGAAAAAAAAGCTTCATTATTAAATGACAACCACAAGCGCGAAAAATATTTCCCTCGTATTTTCAAGAGCTGTAGGTACTTGAGACTTTGTAAGTAATCTATTGTAGCAGTCAAGCCCCACTTTGTCAAGTACAGTTCTATGAAACTAACCAAAATAATGGCGCAACTAGAATATTAACAATTAAACATTTCAAGTTGTTATTAACTCACATTTCGACATCCCTTTCAAAATAACCCTTTTGGTTTTGGTTTTGTTCAGTACATAATTCGATAATTCAAAGTAACCAAATAATTTTTGGAACCCGAAATAAATACAATAGCAAATTTTGCTTCGAAATTTACGTGAAAAACATTAAAATTCGAATTGATTTTTAAACAAAATTCTCAGAAAAAAGAAACAATAAGTCCAATCAGAATTGAAACCATTTGTTTGAGTCGAAAGTATTACGTACCTTTTCGAACTCGTTTTTCAAAATATTCCCACAATACGCCAATGCGAAAGAGGTGAAAAAAACTGCAATCGACGTCATTGTTACATGCCATGTTATAAATTAATGAACAAAAGTATCCACTGGAAGACGCGTTTTACTTTACATCACTTGATAGTGAAATTCGTAGTCACTCTTATCCGGAGCATTTACCGTCTGTTCACAAATTGTAAAATATGCAAGATTATTTCACCGACGAACTTTCAACTGGGTAAGTTGACGAAACACGCTTTCAAGTCGGCGAAAAACAGTCGCTCAAAAGAAAATTATTTGCCAACGTTTTGCATTTCAAAAAGGACGAAATATTTAGCAAATATTTCGCTGATTTGTATGTATAGCATTTGGTAATATATGTCGAGATTTTCAAAATGCTCACTTCAACATTCCATCGGAAATTCACTTCAACAACTTTCATTTCTGTTTCAGCTGAGTTTATATGCTTTAAAAAGAATTTCATTACCTGGCATTTGATTAAATAGCTTACGCGTTGCCTACCTATATGTAATACAAAATTTCGGAATTCAACAATCGCCATTCATCAGATTCTTTTTATAAATTGATTTTTTCGAAATTAACTTCTCTTGTGTAATTAAGTACCTATTCAGTTTTCAGTTTTACAACATAACACAGTTCCTATGATTCCTCCCCCCTTTAACTCGCAACAATATAAGTAATAAATTGATAAATATTATACTCTTGTAAATTTCTATCCTGTGAAGAACATTTCAACTATAGATATTTTTTTTACACAGGTTCTGTCGATAATATGTGCTTTCTTATTGGCCGGAATACTTCCATCAGATACGATATTTCAAATTGAAATCGTCCACACAGCCATTTACGGATTTGTGTTACTAAATTTAATCGTCGTGATCGCGTTCGTTTTTGAAGAACCTCTCAGTAGTAGATTAGTAAGTAGCAAACTATGTACCTAAACCTACGTTTCATTAGCGATGTTCGACAGCTTAATTTTTTCAACCACAATGGTTGATCTGTATCTGCGTAAAGTGTTCCTGGGTGTAGTGGAATCGAAAAGTAATATACCTATCGCCGTGTTGCGGTTTTAATCAATAGGTCTTCTACACCTACATTTAATACATGACACAGAGATGAATGGAGCTTTCAACATTTCACTTCGCAATATCTTCGCAATATTTGCAATTGTACCCGCACTTGACCTTTTAAGCGAGGGAATAGTTAAAGAGCTCATTTAACTTCTTAGATAAGTTTTGACAGGTTGAATATTTCAATTAGCTATCGACTGAATTAAGTTTCCTATGTTGAATCATTTGGTGTGCGTATTTCATTTTGTGAGAAAATTTATGTGCTTAGTATACGGGTGTAGCCTGAAGGTACTTCAAAGGAGGGCAAAGAGAAAATTTACGAGATGAATAAGTAAAAATTTTGAAAATTTTTATCTAAAAATCTGATACTTTAATAAGAAGCTATAAAAGTTGAAAAGTAATGAGAAGTAAATATTAGTCAAAGATAGTGGCATTTCATATGAAAAGGGCCCACTTTATCGCTAGGTATGTACGTTTCCAGAAAAATGCAAAAATGTAAGTCTAGGTCAAAAATGTCGATTTTTTTTGTTTTTTGCTTTTTGCATACTATGATGCTTCTACTTTCGTGTGAGAATTTTTGGGTTCCCTGAAAATAATTTCCGACCTGTTCTACTGTGATCCATTCATGAGGGTCAGTGGTTTTGAAAATGAAAAAAAATTGAACTGCAAAAATCTCGAAAACTAAGCACCCTAGAAAAAAACTATTGGAGAAAGAAAATTTTAAGCTCTACATTTTTTACCCCTTGCATTTTTTTCGTAGCACCCTTAATTTGGTCAGAAAATTCATATTTATGAAAAAATTTACAAAAATGATGGTTTCGAAAATGAAGAAAATAATTACGTTTTGTAAATTTCCCATAAACATGGATTTTCTGGCCAAACTTAAGGTGTTACGAAAAAAATGCAAATAATAAAAATTGTGGAGCTTAAAATTTTCTTTCTCCTATTTTCTATTAATTTTTTTCCAGAAGGCTTAGTTTCCGAGATGTTTGCAATCAAAGTTGTTTCATTTTTGAAATTATGGGCTTCATAAATTTCTCATAAAAATTGATTTTCTGGCCAAACTAAGGGTGCTACGAAAAAAATGCAAGGGATAAAAATTGTAGAGCATAAAATTTTCTTTCTCTTGTACCGAATCAATTTTTTCTAAGAGGCCTAGTTTTTGAGATTTTTGCAGGCAAAGGCGTGGCCCCAGGTTGTTTCGAGTGTGCCATGACCCATGGCACACCGGCCAATTTCCGAATGTTTTTCGGTCCTCAAAAAATATCAAGTTAGCAACCCGAAATAACTGTTCACTTTTCAAATTTTTGTAATTTCTTTTAGAATTTACAGAAACAAGTTAAATTTTCAAACATAAAATATCAGAAAAAAAGAAAATTTCATGATCTGCAATTTTGGTTTCAATGCTTCTTTTCATAAGAGGCTTCATTCGTCCAGAAAATTGATTTTATAAAAAAATTTAGAGAAGAATCATAAAATAATTCGTTAATTTTTTTCACACCTGTAACATGTTAAAAAATTGGTAAAAATCAGTCATTCAGTTGTAGAGAGAGAATTTTTTGCCCAACTCCAAAAAGGGACGGAAAACTGAAATAATTTCAGTTTTAGTTTCGGTTTTCAGTTTTGGTGGTTTAAGTTTCACTTTTTAGCTCGAGTTTCAGTTTTAGTTTCAGTTTTGAGCATTTCAGTTTCAGTTTTGGATTTTTCAGTTTTAATTTTAGTTTCAGTCTCGAAAAATCGTTTCAGTTTCGAGTTTTATCGGTTTCAGTTTTATTTCACTTTTCACTTTTCCATCCCTGACCAAACGTGACGTTGAAATAAAACAAGAATTGGCATTTAGGATAATAAAAGAAAAGCTGAAACTGAAACCAATAATTTTTTCAGTTTCAATTTCCAATTTTCAGTTTTAGTTTCACTTTTAAATTAGAGTTTTGGATTTTTCAGTTTTAGTTTTAGTTTCAGTCTCGAAAACTCATTTCAGTTTTATCAGATTCAGTTTCAGTTTCAGTTTCAGTTTCGCTTTCCAGTTTTCCATCCCTGACTTCAAAATTGAAAACATGAGAGACCATTTTGAAAAAAAATTCGAGAAGAAAAAAATGAATTTTGAGAAAATAATATCACTTTTCATATTTTTAACGCTAGTAGCTCCTTCAATTTTAAAGTTATGCTAAAAATCATCAACTCATTTTTTAGAGCTTAAAAAGCTCAACAAGAAATAACTCTTACAAAATTTTGCATAACTTGAAATTTGAAGAAGTTATGAAACCTACAAATTTTCAAATCATTGTAGCTCCTTCAATTTCAAAGTTAGACAAAACATGAATATAATTCATTTTGTAGAGCTTGAAAAGTCCTACAAGAAAATTTCAAAAAAAATTGTCTATCTATATTATCAGCGGAGTTACGACATTTTGAAACATCTATCAGAACTAGTGCATGACTTTGCCCCTTCAAATCCTGGGTCGGCAAACACGCCAACACTTATGTAGTTTGAGTATCTGCATCTCTGGTTTGAAGGCGATGCACTGCGCCCAGAACACCCTGTATATATCAAAATCTGATATTTCAATAAAAATGAGGTTATAAATTCCCTTCCACAGATTTGATATTTTTCAAATTTTTTCACGTTATTTGTTCATCTTTCATTCTCAGAAAATTCAATTTCGATTACGATGAAAAATTGTAAATTGAGATTCCAACGTTGAAACTTGACGTAACCTTGAAGTTGAAATTCAAATACCAAAACGAATTTCATTTCCATTTCAGAAATCTTTCGAAAATACGTACCCTCATCAAATTTTCCAAGGACATTTTGTAATCAGTTTGCAATAAAATTATACCTAACTTAATTCGATTGATTTACGAGTATTAGACGCTAAATTCTTCGAACGTAGAAAAGTTGAGCTTTATAACCAATCCGTTACAATTTTCATGCGGCGAAAAATCGAAATCGAAATACCGCATTGTTAGAATTTCCTTAATTCAACAATCGATTATAATAATCTAATCGGCATTGAGAATTTTCGTGTAGAAATGGCTTTTTAACGCGCAACAGTTGTGCTGAAATTAATACACGAATATGTTACCGCGTACTACAATAAACCTACTTAAAATTCGCCATAGCCTTATATTTTTCCTATTCTCCGATGTTATATCCTTTTAAAAGCGCATTACGCCGCAAAAATACCCACTTTGGTAAAAAAAATTCCAAATTCTACGAGTTCGAAACGACCGAAAAAAAAGACCGAATCGGCGATATAACGCGGTACAAAAATTATTCAATTTTAGACGTAAGCGATATTAAAAAGTAGGTATTCGGAATTAGAATACGACGAAATTCAACGCCACTAGGAAACCGCCGCAGAATGAATATAAAATTCGAGTTATTTCGCAGAAATTGACGATCGACGTCGCTATATGTAATTTTGGAAAATTTCGCACCCAATCGTGTTATATCTTCTACATGGCGTATACCTATACCGGCAGATTATATAATAAAACGATCACCTGCTATTTCAAGCTGAAAGGTAGGTATCACACCGTGAAATAAATTGTACGAAAATTACTTGCGAAATGTTATTTAAAGCGAGAACCCTCGTGAGGTGAAATTTTCTGGGTGATGTAGAGGGTGCCGTGAAATAACAAGTAGATACCTATTTTTGGGGTAAGCATCAAACTGTAATAATTTTAAAATATTTTCTAAATTGTTTAACGAAGCATAAAACGATAAAACTTTTCTTCGCCTTTACTACCTGCAATCTACATTTTACTCAGTTTTGCCCTTACATCTATACTTGAAAGTTACATTTATAGGGTGTCCGGTGAAGGGTGGTACATACTCGAGATTTGGATTTAACCGGGTACCGCCGAGAAAAAACGTTAGATGAACATGTTGCCTGTCTTAAAAATTTAAGGGGCAAATGTTTTTAAAAGAAAATTTGATTTGAAACTAATTTTCAATCATGATATCACGATGGTGAATAGTAAATCGAAAACTGAACTAATTCTCTAGTCATAATTTTTTGCCTAATTTCAAAAGTGAAGGGGATATGAACGAATTTTGAAGAAAAAAAAATCAGTGGGAGTAATGAATAGTATTTTGAAAAGTGTCTAAATTTTCTTACGATGATTTCTTTGCCTCACATCAAAACTGAAGGGGAATAGGCCAAAAAGCATTCAAGGAAAAGTTATAAAAAGTTTGCATTCCTCTAAATGTTATTTAATCCCTTCAGTTATTTTCATGACCTCATTGAAAAAATTACGAAATTCAGGCAAAATAAGTGATTTTTTAGATGGGTTGCCTACTTACCCATTGAAAAGAGGACCATTGCTTATGAAACACCTTGTATAAATACTCAAAAAGTTGAAAATGTGTCGTTTTAATTACCGCAACCACACTTCCTTCACCATAACATCCGCGAATATGGAATTGTGAAGGCTATTCCTGCACATAGTATTTCCTAAGTATGGTACTATGCATGTTAATACTAATGCTAAATGTACAAAAACATTAACAATTTAACAAAACGGAAAGAGTCTAAGTTACATACCAGTTTGAAAAGCTGCACAAAGTTATATTGAAGTAGAAATTATACTAAAGTACGAGTACATAGTACGCGTACATTGTTCAACACACAAACTTTACCCCTAGTGAATCGATTCACACAACTTGTAAAAGCATAGCTATTACCCTTTTCTTTTAATTAAAGCCATTTTTTCAAGAAAAGCGGCTCCAAAGCAATAAAACCTTCTACATTACAAGCTTTTATCCAATTATAACAAATCATTGGTATACGACACGGTTGCGATAAATTTTTAAATAACTCGAATAAGTATGCCACTTTTGCGTCGAAATTTTCTCAAGTACGTATTCAAAATTGCGAACCAATTAAATAATAATTTAGCATAAAAATGAATTAAAATTACCCCTCTTGGGTAACTTTAATTCGTACTTTTGTATACCACCGTTTAGTATAGAACGAAAGATTAAACGTCGACGGTTCAGCGAAAAAAAAAAGTACATCGACGTACGTAATACGTTGAATATCTTATTAAGTTCAATGAAACGAGCAAAATGGAAAATTCTAGCGAGATATTTCGAAATACGTAATTACGCGATAAAATTCCATCGCAGTACGCGGTACATCGAAAATATGAAATCGAGCGAAATTCTTTGGCAAATAAAAAAAACCAGTACAGGGAAATTGCCTGAGTAATGGAAATGCAAAGGCGTGGCGGTGCAAGCGACGCCGACGATGCTTTAAAAGTCTACAATCGTAATGTCGATGTCGGATGTTCCCAAATATCATTTACTTATACTTAGAGAGGTACCTACGCGTATAGAAAAAGATAGAAGAAAACTCAGCCATTGTACATGGAAAAGTTATCAAAGCCGGAAATTTCACACGAACACGAGCTCTTCATTAAAGAGCATAGCCGGGTAAAAATGGTGAATCGGCCTTTGGTTGGGATTTTCGAACTTTCTAGTGAAAGTTGGTCCTTATGGTCTAAAAACTCGTTGGAAAAAATTTTGGCCCCCTACCTCATCCCTAACGCCTTATATTGCCCGAAATGCCGATTTCCATTATAAATTTCTATGTTCTGAAATTCCCAACCGAATTTTTTCAAACTTGCAGAAATGATGAACCATACCAAAGCCTATCTCTGGAAATTTTTTCAATTTTTTTCGAATCTTCTTTCGTACCGAAATCTGAGTTTTAAGACTTCAAAGTGTAAAATCTCCATGTTATTTCAGACTTGCAAAAAAAATCTTGATATATATTACGTGTATGTAGTATATTTATATGTACAACATATTTTTTTTTCAGCATTTTTTAATACGGTGGAAAACCTTCAAAAATGCAAAAAATCAATTTTTTCACCATTTTCTGACCTTAGAAGTATCAGTTTTGAGTGAAATTTTTTTTATTGCAAAATATCATCGAGGACACCTAAAAACACCATTAACCTGAATTTGAACTAAATTCGTTCATTTCTTCCATATTTTCCAATTTTTATTTAAAATTCCCGAATTCCTCCAGCCGTTTTTTGAAATTTTATGGCGCCATTATCTCAATAACGGTGAAAGATAAAAATCTGAAATTCACAGTGCGTGCGGATGCATTAAGTGCTGTAATTGAGCATCGTGAAATGCACAATTTAATTAATACAAAAATGACCAAGCGATTGTGATTAATAAAATAATAGCTTTGAGGTTTGGGAAAAGTGGGGAAGCTAAGAAGTTGTCAAACCAGTTTTTGGTGAGTTGTTGAATTCGTTTGGGTTCGGATTGTGTCGGATCCTGTCGTTTACATTCGGG